>JARKHS020007454.1:0-136943 GCA_030143305.2 Amblyomma americanum
GAAAATCCATGCGAAATAAATTTTTATTTGTTTTAGCCTGTGTTTTGTTGGCTCCCCGTGGGCTAATGAGTGGTTATGGCTCCTGGCGTCTACACATAAATGAACTCTGAGAAGACCCATTGCTCGCGTCTCGCGCTTCTCTCGTCTTTTCGTTGTAGGCGGGCGCTTCACCGTGGTAATATTACCCCCCCCCCCCCCCCTACAACTACCCTGAGCTCTGCTCTTCAGTCTTGCCTTTGTCAGTAACAGGTGGAACGAGCTGTCTTGAGATGTCGCCTGACTCTGACGTCACAGAGTGGCTCACAACTCCTCTCGGACGCTGCAAACAGCCCCGATCTGAGGACCAGCAAACGTCGGACAATTTGAATACGGGAAGTTCGCGCTATACAGACGCTGTCCCCAAATGCACGTCATGCGAAAATTCAGGAGGTGTGTGTGCACTCATGAAGATAATCATCATCAGCGTGTTTACGCCCAGAGGAGAGGGAGAGAACAAAACGTTTATTAGGTGGGCCCTCATTGCAGGAGCCAGTATTGACTTTTGTCTCCTCTCTTGCACGGCCCACCAGCGAAAGCTAGTCCTCCGAATGTGAGCCGGACAGCGCCGCCTCCCAGTCCTCAGTTGTTGGGTTATTCAGTCTTGGTATGTTTACGCCCACTGCAGAGATAAGGCCCCTCCCGTGTCTCTCCGCTTAACCCTGTCCTGTCCCAGCTACGGCCATTGTATCCTCGCAAACTTCTTCATCTCTTCCGCCCAGCTGATTTTCTGTCGCCGCTGCTGTGCTCGCCATCTATTGGTACCACAATCCGTTACCCGTAAAGGGGCCCTGAGACACGTTCTGAAGAGAGCACATGAACTCTCGCAGTCACTCCACTGTGTTCTCATGAAATCATGAGTCAAATAATACACTTCCACTCGCAGCAGAGGAGCCACAATCACGCGGTCAAGTTGTCGAGCCCTTCCCGGCGACTTTTTCATGCTCGCACCCTCCTCTGCTGCTCGCACCTGCGTATACAAGTTGAGAGGTGGGTGTTGGTTAGATTCTTTCAGACGTGAGGCAGCTACCGTGCACCATGACCGCGGCCAATAAGCCGCGTAGTCAGGAAGTTCTGCTCCCAGAGGTGGGGCCGGCCGTGGAGCGCCGACCTTCCAGCGTGCAAAAAGTGGCGAGAGGAGAGGGAAAGGCGCGAGAACGCTGAAATTCAAAAATTGGCCATAGATAAAGCAGCTTTTATAAAGCGCATTAAAGAAGTTCTTGAAGGACAATATTCGTGAACCGGTGTGCTTTAACATCCCAGGCGTATTGCGACTATAATTATTAGAGCCCCTTCGGTTATCTTGACTTCGCATCACATGCCCTACGCACGTGCACTTCTTCCTCATGATTTCGACTGGGCTGTGCAGATATATTTCCCGGCAAAAAAATACCAACTAGCGGCATGCTGCGCAATGCGGGAAGGAGACATGCAGCACTACTTTGTTACACCGGAACGTTTTATTAGCAAATAATTCGTATGAAGATCGCACACCGACAGCCTATGGAAATTACTGTAGGCGCCTATGTATTCATATCTGGTTTCTACGAATTACAATTTTCCCACGAGTATACGAAGGGATATAGCGAATACCCAATGCACCCCGTCAGCCATTTAGCTCCGAGGAAGTCTTTTTTTAAACGATACAAAGAACTGCCGTGCTGACTGCATTTGGAAAGTAGCAATTCCCCGTGTTCGAACATCCCCGAAACACACGGCCCTTTACGACAACGGCCTGTTTGTCCATTTTGAGCTGCGTTTAGCTCCTGTTTTACTGGAATGGTCAAATTAGAGAGTTATAGCATATGGTTACCGTGTTTACGTTACCGTATACCGTGTTACCGGACGCCGGACTTTCCGGTTAGCGCGCCGCATGGCAGAAGACGTTTTAGCGTACCGTCTCTCCCGTAACAAGTTACCGTTAGGCTAAAACGAGTGGTTATGATGGCAGATGCCCAGCCTTTAATGCAGACAAAGATACGGATGCTTCGCAATCATTTCTATGAAATGAGATGCTATATGCACTTTAGTAATCTTTTTTCTCTGCATATAAAGACGTATACCGGCTACACTTCAGCTAACAGCCGACTAAGCGGCTTTTCAAATGTGCTGCGTTGTGAGCGCTGTTAAAAAGTGCAACTACGGCACTTGTTTGCCGTGCCGCATCGTCGCTTCTTTGTGTGTTTGCAAACATAGTGGCGCCATCTAGTGACAGTAAGTTAAAGCGCGCCAACCCAGGGCTTGAGAAACCTTTTATTTTCCGCATTTACTGATGAATTTAGTAGAAGAATTATCAGTCTTTTTTTCTTTCAAGGAAACAAAATCATGAAAGTATAGAAAAATATCAAATCGCGCATAACACTGAAGAGCTGCAGTGTAGTCGTTGCTATTTGGCTATGTACACTGCGGAAATATAGCGGGGGACAGCCTTTTGCCCCTGCCGCACTCCCACACCGCGGATGCAGCGTTCCCGCTCACTAACCGCGGAGGGGTTCGTGCTCGAAGGAAACAAAGGGAGGTGACGACAATAGCATTAACATTCATATGCTATTTATTACAGTTGCAAGTAACACACAGAGCGGGCCAGCTAGCTACAGAGCATCAACGAGGCATTCCTCGGAAGTAGAAGGCAACGTAAGAAGGACTTCCGACTTTCCGGCTGGAGCAGGGGTGCGACTTCGGAGGTATCGGCGGCGAACGTGTTTATGCGCCGACAATGGCGGCCGGGTTTTCCCGTGCGAGCCGCATTCTTGGGGCAAGGCCAATCCCCGAGCACTTGCCGGGGAAGGTGCCGAGAGCGCGCATTTGCTGCGCGCACTCGCTGCCTGGAACCAGAAGTGCAGCGGCAAGACACAACGGATCCCCGTGCGCCTGCCGCGGAAGGTGACGCGACCAGGAGCGGCTGCAAACGCTCACAACGCTGGCCGGATCCCGATGAGACTGTCCGGACCCGCAGAATTCCGCGTAACCTACGAGGTAGCGCTCCCGACGCCGTTCCCTTTTCCGCACGGGAGAGACTTCCCTCCTCGCCCAACCGGTGCTGTCCTGACGGCTGACGATGAAGATGGGCCGAGTCGAAATGGAGGGGGCACAGGTTTCCACAACACGACATATAGTTAGGCTTAATTGCTCAAAAATCGTCAGGCTGTCTCAAAAACATGGCGTTGTTACTCAAACCTCGACGTATGAGCGAAAGTCTGCAACTTAAAAGCGCATGCCTTCATTTCTAGCGAGAAATGGCGCCGAATCGCAAGTGTTTTTTGAAGGCTGCATACAGAGGACTGAAAACAGCGTTTGCTGGGGGACAAAATTAGTTTATTTTAAAGTCGGCAAAACACACACACACACACACGCACGAGAGAAGAGAACGGTACAGAGCGCCTTTTTTTCACGTGTCCACATGAAGGTAACACTGGGCGAAAAAGGGCACTCACTTCTGCGGGAACCAATTCATTCTTGATGCAGAAGGCGATGCTTCTTGCGCGACAGGTGTTGGTGACGACACGTGTAATCCATTCGTCAATAAAGCTTGGAGACGACACACAAACAGAAGGGCCCACTGTATTAGAAATAAAGCTTAAGAGAACTTCTTGTTGGGGTAGTTGGTAATTGATCATTGTACTTTAGAAGCGCCCGACCCCCCCCCCCCCCCACACACACACACACACACGAGAGAAGAGAACCGGACAGATTATCTACGCTGAGTCCTCTCGGTATGCCGGATAGAGCTAGCAAATCGAAATATACTCATATGCGTCTGCGTAGCCGTCGCCATGGAAATACATCGACGACCAGTTTCTTTAGATTCGCTAACTATTCTCAAATCTAAAAAGAGTATCGTGAATACCTTCGCCCGCCTTCCAATTTTTGGTAGATGGTGTAGAAGGTCTGTGGTTGTCAGTTGCCAGTTCGTGGGTGAATGAGCGAGAGGCTTCCAATACGAACAAGTGTATGCATAGTATGTGTATACACGAAGCAGGTTGCCGAATATTGACACCGGTAAAGGAAAGTACTCACCGAGGTGCTGGTGGTAGTCGCGTATGGGACACCCCTGCCCGGAGGCCATAAATTCTCCAAGGGTTCATCCCAGATTATACGCTTCTCCTACTGCATGCACGTCAATAGTGTCTTGCACACCTTATTAAATAAAATGAAATCAAGAAGTGGACGAAAACTCGTCCGGTCGGGGTGAATCATAAAAGGTGACATTGAAGACGCCGACCCCAGCAAAGAAAAGAACACACAAAAGACGTGGGCAATGTTTACATTGCCCACGTTCCGACCAGAAAACTGCGACATGCTTTGGTCAACGTAAAGGACGTTCTTCCAAAAGAAAAAATATCCCAGCGTGGTTTGCAGCACCACCTGCTCCGACTGCGACTGCGTCGACATTGGCGAAACTGGTAACTTCGAAAGGCGCCTAAAAGATCACAAAAACGACGTCAAACACAGGACAGTGGATTCCAGTGATATCGCCGAACACTGCATATCGAAACAGCACATTATCGACTGGGACAAGGCACAAGTTCCTGCGGCAGAGAGGAGGAAATTCCCTCGCCTTCGCCTGGAATCTTTGATTGTACAAACGACCTGTCACACCTTGAACCGAAACTGCGGCTATCTGACAACTGCTTACGCACGCTCTCTGCTCCCCCTTTTCAAGCATACATAAGCTCGCGCACCCGCTTCTCGTTTTTTACTGTGAACAAGACTCCCGTATGGGAGCCTAAACGTCTTTTGTGTGTTCTTTTCTTTGTTGTGGTCCGCGTCTTCAATGTCACGTTTTACCTTATTAAATAATACCACCATCATTTTGGCCTTCCTGTCTCACAGGCTTCTCAGTTTTAACAGAAAAACTTAATCGCTTTTTGCATGTTTGATGAGGTCGAGCAGCCGACCTCAGCCTCAATTTTTGAGGTTTAGGTCAGGTTGGGTGAGGTCGGCAGCGGCCTTAGGAAAAGTGAGGTGAGGGCGTATCAGGAAACTTCAACCTCAACTGATGAGGTTGAGGTTGAGTGAGGTCAGCAAATATTGGTTGAGGTTGAGGTGAGGTGAGGTCGAGATTTTTGATGTCAAATGCCCACCTCTGGTCGCCACTGCTCCTCACGCATGCGCAGCACGGCTCTCCGGGAATCACGCGAAACTGCTCAACCTGCGGCCAGTAAAGCTTTCGCTTTAAAATTGTCAGGACTGTTACCAGTAGTTAACGCCAGATTCAGCCACAGCTGTTAATGTATTTATGCTTTACGATATGTTGTGGTGAAGTATATGAGAGCGACCTCACATATATGTATAGTTGTAGGTGCTCTGTTTAGTTTTCCATTCATAGTCATGTTTTATTAAAACTCAAAAAACAAGCGGAAAAACGCCGTATCGGTTCCGGTAGGGACGCCTTGTTCGCAATGACTTGTCATTGGCAGTGGATCGAGATTAAATACTCTTGAAATTGAATTGCACAGAATTTTATTGCCTGTCTCTGAAACGATATTGTTCTACTGTTAGGTGCTTCTTAAGCGCGTTAAAGCAAAGTCGTAAGATGCAAAGAAAATGAACGCCTGCCAAGAATCCTGGTGCTTCCCAAGCCTTTTCTCGTCCTCCCATGGGAATGTTTTAAGGGCAACAGCGTGGAGACATAGGAAGGCTCCCAATATCGAAAACGGAGCGGGGTGCATGGTTGGTGGCGCAGTGCGTGCGATGCCCCGATAGAATCGATTTGTCTACCCCGCGCGTGTGCACAGTGGACTGTACGCTTTCACTGAAAGCTATTTGTTCGCCAGTGGCTCGGCGGCGACCACAAGCGTTGTCCAGTTGCCTGTGTTGCACAGCGGGTCTTAGATAGTGAGCCCAGCTTGTCATTATTTAGCGGAAAATAAGATTAAGAAACCTAGTGACAACCGGTTGGCGTCGGTTCAGGGGGCCATGGGCTGACTATTATCTACTGCCGTATCGTGACGAACACATGGAGCGAAAAGCGCTAAACGCAATTAAGCCTAAGAATTCTGGCGTTCTTTTTTTAAATGACTTTGACGCTGATAAAGTTTAAATGTGGGCGTAGTACAGTTTCAGCGCATCTAAAGCTACGGCATATGCGCTGCTGGCTCAAAGAAACAGAAGTAGGCGGATTCGCCTGTCGTCTCTCGTGCTTTCTTACCTTTCATTCAGAGCGTGAAGCGTTTGTACAATGCTTTAAAAAAAAACAACGTCGTGTTCTCCGCTTCTATACGACGTCGCGAAAGCAGCAGAAGGATGACACGTTCCTGCTCGTATCTTTGGAGAATGACGCAGAAAGGTCGCAAAATGGCGTGGGTGCGTAGATAGCGAAGCTGTGCTCATCTGGAATCCTGCATGAGGCTGTGACTACCACATGATTTGTCACTGCGCACATAAGTCACTGCCTCTCTGTTCCCAATATATGACGAAAGCTGAGCATGCCAGGTATTCAAGTTGATAGTTCAGCGCAACTGTGTGTCTCGTCCTCTCTTCGTCCGTCGTCTGCCTGCGCTGCGCATTTGAGTATGTCAAACCGACTTGCTCAGTAGTAAACTCTGCTTAGGTTTATTCTGCCGATACCTGCTCCCCATATGAACCGATCAGAGCAAGCTCGACGTAGATTTACGCAGGCTGAGATCGTTTATCCCATGGCGATTTGTTTCGCGCTGCTCTTTTTGGCGTCGTCTTGTTCCTTGAGAGTGAATCCGGTGACTGTGCAATCGCGCTTTCATCAGCCTGTGCACATTTTTTCGGAATGCTCTTGAGAAACGCAGAAGCTTCCGTTGTTCATACAAATGTTCGACTTGGCCACCCACGCTTGCATCACGTTTTTTTTTCTTATTGTCATGGGCATGAAAGCGCAGGTTGGCACCCGACAATGGCGCCGCTGCTTTTCGCCCACGAGAACAAATCACACTGGAACTGGCGACATGATACACACTACACAGGTACGGCACACGATACACAGTGCTTACAATGCACTCGCTCGAAATGCTTACGGGGCAGGGAGGCGTCTGCACCGCCTTGCGACCGTAATTATGCGAGACCCATGGCAACTTTGTGGCGAATATCTCGGAACACGCGAGATTTAGAGGAATTCTACCAAATGGAGAAAGGAAAACATTAGCGCCGAAAAACACACACACACACAGCAGAAGAACGACGTAGGACAAGCGCTGAAGCATCTAGCCCAAATAGAAGTTCTTCTAAACTACTCTGCCAAATGAAGTAGTCTGTAAATGCGACCACCCTTATGTTTCAAATGTTAACATTCACGCTAGCGATAGTGGCTACGAAGTTCTTTAATATAGTTTAGTTACTTAATTAGGTGGCTGAAGTTTATTATTTTTTTTGGCGCATGAGTATCTGTGGCTAAAGATCGTCATGGCACAAGGTGTTTTAGTTTAGTCATCATCAGCCCGACTACGCCCAGTGCAGGCCTAAGGCCTCTCCCATGTCTCTCCAATTAAATCTCTCGTGTGCCAGCTGCGGCTGCCGTATCCCCGCAAACTTCCTAATCTCTTTATGTCGACTGCAGCGCTCGTAACCACGAAGAACACGAAGGAGACACCACATGCGCTAACATTCACATGAATGTTTATTCAATGCATGTAGACCTTATTGTTTTCTTAATCTCATCCGCCCAGCTGACTTTCTGCCGCCACTCAAGGTGGAGTCAAAGACCCACTTCCCAAGCACTTCAACCCGAAGAGGTCGAGCACCAGGCTAGGGGAAACTTGTACCCAACGTATTATTACCGGTGGGTACCTGGCGGAACTGGCGATTCAACCCCGCACACCCCGTAAGAGAGGCGGATGCTCAAACCACTGCGCCACTAATGCTGTCCAGAAGCCGAACGTAACTCGCCAAGTTCCCTGCCGCTGTATGGCCGCTTCCACCTTTAGCACGATTGGTAGAAACTACGCAGAGAAAACACCTTTTCCTTTTTTTTTCTGTGTGTTTCTAGAAACCCAGCAACACAACAGCTGTTCACGATCCTTCATAGCGCTCACACACAACCTAATAGTTGCAACACGTAGAATGAGCGGCAAAAACCACGTGCCAATCGGCTTCTCTATCTCTAATTGACAACTCTGGAAATATAGCCCTCCGTCTGCTCGGTTATCTAAGACGACACCTATAACACGAATATGTTAGCTCTCCTTCGGTAGCTATCTTGCAAAAAGAACTGCGTTTTCTTGCAGTTTGATTTCTTTGTTGCACACTGGTATATCTATGTGCATTCTGTGGCATCACTGTTATCTTCTCTGTTTCTGAACCTGGGTTGTTATCATTATCAGGAGCTTTCCATTTTAGTTTTGGTGCCATTATCGCTTTTTCATTTCCAAAAGTAACCTATCGTTTTTTATCCTCCGAGAAAATTTTCCTCTTGTGTGTTTATATTTTACGGCTCCTTGTCATTTTTGATTGTAGCGCACACGTGTTTCCCATTTGTAAAAGTCATGCTGTTTTTCAATAAAAATTCACTTGTAAGTACCGCCCTGTGTTGTCTTCTCCCTCTGTCTTGCGTCTGTTGCGGTTTTTTAGTCTTAATGTCGCACCAACTGGCCTACAACTTTACCCTGTTAAACTATAGCGCCGCGGCGTGGTCGCTCCTTGCAGCGTGCAAAGCTGTGCCATAGCTCAACCGCGAAGCTTCATGACCAGTAAAAGTACTATAGGATTTTGTCTATGTGACGGCCTGTGAGGCGGCAGCGTGCCTCAGCAAAAAGAAGTCCCCGTACATACTGTTTCACATATAAAACTACAACATGAAGGGGCTTGATGACTTCTTCCTTTACTACTGGTTTCTTTGGCCATCTACTGATTTCAAACAACGCCTTTTGCATCCGTGAAGAGCCGTAGCCTACTCGCTCGTCAAGCGTCAAAAGTGTATGCAGTGTACAAGCTCTAAAACACGTCTGACTTTAAGGCAACTCTTAAGTTCGAAGTGGCATTCATAGCAGTGCTGCAGTTCGATCCATCGTCTCCACGATCGCCCAACTACTAGCATACCACTCATGTCATCCTTTACCACATGACTGATCATGGAATATTTTCAGTGCGTCATGAAAGGTCCCTCTTGGGTAATTGAAGCTTAAAGCGAGAACTTTCCGTTCATGACATGCTGCGATACACACTCGCTACAAAAATGGAGAAAATCCATCATGAAGCTGTCTCTCTGAAACTATTTTTGCGATTCGTTACACCCTGCCTTTTCCAACAAATGGAACCGTTTTCTACAGAAGACCTCTGCACACTTGCTCTTTGAAGTCGCACAACGAAATTTTTGGAGGGCGGATGCTGTGAAGTTGTGACGTCAAGCTGATAGAGAAGGCCTAACTAGCGAACTGAAAAAAAAAAAATGTTGCTCGTTGCACTCTGCGATTGCCTGAATGATGCTAACTATTTTATGCAAACTCTCTAATTTTCATTTAAATTCTTGCACTTAAAGAATAAATCTGTTGTTCCGGAACCGAACACACCAATCTAACGGAAAAATTAAAAGGGGGCGAATTCACTAAAGATTTCTTGCTGCCTGTTAGACTTTTTTTTTCAGCATGATGCAGTACTTTTGCAGAAATATCCGCTTTCTAGCAGTTTTCAGTAATAGCAGGCTAATTTTGGGTAGGTTAGCGTTCAACAAGGGTGAACACCTAGTGATCGAACGAAAAAAAAATGGCGGGGACACTAAAGCTCCGCCTTAAGGGTATGACGCCATAGCGCAATGGTTTGATTCCCATACATGCAGAACATCATTTTTTCTTTACATTCATAGATCCCTGTGAGTCCTCATTCCTCTCCTGGCGCAGTGGTGATTCAAGCGATGCAGAACCACTCTGCGAAGGCAGGTGCTCCCAGCGGAGGGCCTTGTGCGACTCAGGTTGCTCTGCCCGAGCGACAAATCATTAATTTGCCTGCCACCTGCCATGGTGGGCAGTTTGCTGACTATACGGTGGGCAGGTTGTGATGACGCATCAAGGTCACATGACGCAGGCTGCCCACCTTGGTTACTGTTCTGGGGTTGGAGCCTGGGCCACCCTACGCCACCGTATTAATCGCCCACAATGTCGACAAAGCCGACGGCGGATTTTGTGCGTAAGCGAACCTTTAGCACTATGGGGTTAAAACTGTTATTGTTGCTCGTTCCCCCTTGCTATTTACTCCATTACGTAATTTGTTCGTAGAGGAAACAAACGCATTTTTGGTCTTTACGCCCCAACTCAGTTCGTAAATCTCATATTTTAGGTGGGAAACGTCGACATAATTTACAGTGTATAACGAGGAAACGTAAGAAATCGTCTAGTTGATCGATGCGAATGCGACGAAAATTTAAACATTTTTAAAATTGTATGATGCGCCTATTAAAATTTGAGGGTAATGGTCCATTCATCCACTATGTTGCAAAATATTTCGCCTAAAGTGTTTCCATCAATCGCATCGAAAGGATAATACTGCCATAGAAAGCCAATGGGGAACGCTTTTGATGATAGCGTTAACGTATACGAGAAAAAAAAAGGCAAGACTGTCATCGGGTGATCTGTGGATATATTGATTTTTGTAGTGAAATCTTACATTATATGAAAAAAAACTGCGTTTTAAATGGCTTTTAGATCAAAAATGCTTTCGTCCAGAATTGCTGGGTATGTCTAATGCGATGGTTCTCCACAAGAAGTGGCTAACTCGGATTTACAGAGGACATGGCAGAGCCAGTCCGGTGGAGGTTGGCATGATGAATAAATAAATGATAATGATAAGAAGCTTGTTATTACGCCATGAGAAAGTGTTGGAACGAGGTCTTCTCCTTGCTTTTAACTGCTTCTCCTTCTACGTCTTCCCTTCATATTTCTTCGTATAGGGTGGTCTCCGGCTTTTTCAAGCTGCCTCTATGACAGCTTTTATGCGGGCCTCCCACATCTGGTAGCCCTTATTAGATCGAAATAAATACTTTCTCGTATAATTTATCATGTATTGCGTTACTCATTAAAGGTATTTTGCTTAACTTTTCTGAGCGAACTGCTGAGAAACTTGCTTTCTCTATGCTGCATCTTTTGTGGAGTGAGGATAAATCTGTCATTTTCGCTGAGTGATTTCTTACCATTTTTCTTTTTTCGGTGTAATTCGCGCTTATTATTAGTCATTATTTAATTTTCCAGTCTTTTTTGGCGGTTTTTCCCGTTGCAACCACCATCCGGCCTCTATCCTAAAAGTGGAGGGAGGGATTTCTTTCTCCACTTTGTTGCATGCCTTCTCTGGCAGGTGGCGCCAAGAGCACACAACGCCACGCAGGCAGACAGCGCCGGTTTATTTTTCTTCATGGTGGAGCTTCTAACGCTAACGCAATTACAAGTCAGCTGTATTATACACAAGTCATTCTGTAAGGGCTTACAACAAAATGACGTTTAATACGTAGCATCGAATTGTGTTTGCTAAAGAAACAGTAAGATGCAAATGGGAGCGTCAAAATAAGCGTTAAGTGATGTCACGCAGCAACATATCTGTAGCTGATTGCACAGGCAGCAATATATCTAATAATTATCCTAATACACAGTGCAAAAAGAACCCTTTTGCAATAGAAGGTTGTAATGAGCGATTACGCGCATCAGTTCGATTGTAAGACGTTGCAAAACAAAGGCTCTGCACAAGAACAAAGAAAAAAGGCAATCATGCACCAAAGTACGCAGTATCACGCTTGCAAATAAAGTCAGCAGGATTACACTGTCGCAAATCAAGTGCATCCCGATAACTAAGGTGATAATCAAAGAAAATGACGTTGAAGGCTATTTGCACTGTAATCAGAACTGAAGTGTTCATGCGAGGTTTTGCCATTGCTTGTCGCGTGGTCTGCACAGGTAACATCATTTAGTTTGCGAACAGAATCATTGAGGTAGGCTCCTTCGTCCCTAGTAGCCCAAGAAGATAGCGCAATGTTTGAGGCTTGCCCCCTCGGAAGCGTTGCATCTGAAGGCGCTGGAAAACTCCATCATGTTGAGGACTGGCACAAGGCACCGTAACCGAGAATCGACTCCTGTTTCGACGGCGCTGCAGGTCATCAGGCATAACCGGTGGAAGAAAGTCTGCTGTGCTGCGGTCCAGACTTCCTCAAAGTCCTCCTTGGCTCTATTGGCCCCGTACATGTGCAACGTCACGTTATGGGCGACCTTAACGGCACGGGCCCAGGAGAACAGTTCGAGACCTTGTCGAAGGGACATAGTAGCATTGCCCATAATGGAACTTTGAACACACTGGACAAACCTCTTGACGTTCTGTTCGTACCAGGACTTCCCGTTTCCGGCAGAGGGCAGACCAGCTTGGAACACTTCCTTGGCTAAGAGGACGCCAACTGTGCCCGTGTCAAACTCAAGCGGGACTCTGGTAGAGTACATCATAGGGGGTTGTCTCACTGCAGGCGGCAGCACAATGGCGTTCGCCAGGCGGGAGTAGGTGGTCTCTCCCGTCATGAATGATTCGGCGATGAGAACCTCTGCGAGGTAAGGTGGCTCCTGCAGACGTCGTCTCGCTTCAAGAGCCTTGAGAGACGCATAATAGTAAGAGAAATTGTCGGCAAGAATTAAGTGAGGTACGACCGAGCCATTGGGTGGTGATCGTGGATGCAGGGGCTCGTAGTCCACAAGCATGGCGACGCCCTTAAGAGCCGCTAGTGCTCTCATCTTGTCCGCCTCCTCCATTGCGTAGTCTAGCAACTGCTGCGAGGATAGCCTTCGAACGCTATAGAATATGCTGCCGGCACGTGATGGCGTCGACAGCAGGGACCGTGTGAGACCTGAGAAAATGATTAGCCAGCTGGGCCCCATCACTTCCTGGCTCGCAGTGAGGCACACGTCTGCTTCGCTTTTCAATGAGCTTTTGTGGTAAAATTGGCCGACTTCCGTAATTATGTGCAGGAAAATGTAGATAAGCCCAATTCTCTGGTTATTTGCAAAGTACTCGACTGCGGCCTTCACAAGAGTCAGGTGATGGCTCATTACAGGCGACTCTTCGCTCAGCCTGAAAGTTCCATGCAAGAGCGTGTTGACGAACTCAAGCCAGTGCCGAGGCTGCGTTTCCTGCATAAGCGTGGCGAAGTGCGACGCGTTAACTGTCTCTGCTGTTGGAAAGTTGTCTTCGTTCCTGGAAGTTATTCTATCAAAGGACATCAGCTCGTGAATTTTGGCTCCAATGTTTGACATATTCATGCTGGCTTCAATCTCGCCGGTGTGCTGCTCGAGCGCCTCCGTGATGTATTCAGTCAGTGCGGTTCTGTGAGCAGTGTCCGCCAGCTTCTCGGCTAAGGTCCTGCCTTTGGAGACGTAAAGGGCCATGCCCCTGTCGCCGTGTCGCACGATGTTGACGCTGAGGAGGGTGGAGATTCCCCGGTGTAGAGACAAAAGAACGACCTTCCGAAGAACGGCGGATGGGTTTGGGAGCCGCAGAATGTCGATGTCGCTTTCGTTCGGTCTCACGAATCGCCGCCCCTGGATGCGGCGTGTGGATGACACGAACTGCCTGCAACCGTTGTAGAAGTTGACCAGGAGGGCTTCGGCTTGGGAAGCTAGTTAAGAAAAGAGTTCTAGTTAAAAATGTGTTTGTGTTTTAAAGGTCTATTTCTCTATTTTTGCTGACACCTTTCCCTTCTCTGTTCTTATGCCTCCTGTTCTGTCTACCCGACTGCCTATGACAATTTAGAGCCCTGTCTCTGCTCCTGTCCTGTCACCTTCTCAACACCGTTTGCCCCTTTCACTTCATCATCATCAGCCTGACTACACCCACATCAGGGCAGAGGCCTCCCCCGTGTCTCTGAGCCACTGCGGTGGCTCAGTCGTTATGGTGCTGGGCTGCTGACCCGAAAGACACGGGTTTGATCTCGGCCGCGGCGATCGCATTTCTATGAATGCCTGTATATTTTGCAATGTCGTTGCAGGTTAAAGAAGCCAAGGTGGTCTAAATTACTCAGAGCCCTCCACTATACAGCGTCCCTCATAGCCTGATACCCCTGTCACACGGACACTGTAAAGGTACTTTGAACTAATGCTCCATTACTCTAAGGACGAACGCGCGCTGCCACACGGACGTGCCAAAGGACACCTAGCTCAAAGGAGCTTCGAAACAAGGCAGCTCGAGTTCGTCCTTTGAGGCTTCAAGGGAGTACTCTCTCTCCCAGCGAGTTAACAGCACAAATAAATTGAGAAAAGAAACGTTCAATTTTCGTTTTATAAATTCACTTCATAAGATTAGTGGTGTTTTAAAATATAAGACCATTTGTTTTGCGGCAGTCTCACCACGCCATACTCTCGTTCCAGATATACGAGCGAGTTGGGCTCAGTGTGGCCAGTACTGTGATGTTATGCTCTGTACTTGGAAAATCGTGTCATTATTGCAGTTAAAATTGCGTTGCTTTAACATAATACGGTTATAAAGCTAATTTACTAAAAAAACATGTGACATTTATGCATTTACATGTGCAGTGAGGTTTGCAATTTAAATAACTCTTTTCGCCGATGAGGGCGCTAAAAAGTTCTTGCGACGGTCGTTCCGCGACCGTGTAGCACGGACGAACTCCCTTGAAGTAGTGCTCCTTTGGGAGCGTAAAGGAGCATTAGTTCAAAGTGCCTTTAGAGTGCCCGTGTGACAGGGGTATGAGTCACTTTGGGCGCTAAACCCCATAAACCAAACCAAACCAAGCCTTTAGTGACAAAGCCTTCAGACTAGTATACTGGCAATACAAACCTTATAGACAGTCTATAGAGAGTCTATAGATTTATCACCATACACTTTTAGTCTACTTTTGTCTATAGAAAGTCTATAAACTATGAATAGGCAAAAAATACCCAGGAAGACAATAGAGTCTGTAAGAAGTCTATAGAGAGTCTATAGACCAGTTTTATCAGGGATAACTGAACTGGGCCCTTTTTATTTACCCATCATGAGAAAGGAAGATTATCAAATTTGTAACTTTTTCAGGAAGACGCAGTAGAAACGGTTTTATAAGTGGGTCTACAGTAGGCTTCCCTGCGTCGCGTAACGTGCTCGATTAGACAAAAAACTGCATTTCGATTTGACTGGAGCAGACGGCATCTATATTCATTATCTGCCGGACCACGCCCACTGCAGGGGAAAGGCCCCTCCCATATCTTTCCAATTAACCGCGTCCTTTGACATCTGCGCCCACCATATCTCCGCAAACTTCTTGATCTCGTCATTCCATCTAACTTTTTGCCACCCCCTGCTACGCTCACCTTCTCTTGGAATCCACTCCGTTACCCCCAAGGGCCAGCGGTTACCTTGTCTTGGCGGCCCTGCCCAAGCCCATTTCTTCCTCTTCATTACGACTGGGATGTCATTAACCCGCGTTTGTTCCCTCACCCTCGAGTTACATTTATCTTTTTGTTTCCATAGCTCGCTGCGTTGTCTTTAACTTGAGCTGAACCCCTTTCGTTAGCTTCCACGTTTGTGCTCCATAGACAGAAACGGTTATCTTGTCTTCGCATTACACGCCCTGCCCAAGCCCATTCTTTGATTGGATTGGATACGCGGACTCACTTGCTTCCTGATGCCTTGCTCGTTCGAGCAGGGTCAAATGAAGCGAACCAATGAGGTCTCGCGCTGCTTTCTCAGCCAGGGTGGCGCCGTCGACGTTCTCCATGCGCCAGCGACGGCACACATGCCGGTAGAAGTCGCTGCAGGGCTCGATGGCCTTGTCCAGGAAGGAGTCCAAAAAGGCACGGGCATCGCGACACTCTGCGCTCCCGCATTCGTTCCGCCGGCGCCTCGTTTCCGTGGCCCACACCATGAAGACCACAGCGACACAGGCCAGGCCGACGAAGACTCCGAGACTGCCGTACATCGCTGGGGCCTGCGATATTTTCTCGGTGACGGTGGTCAGAGGGACGAACTCGCGAAGTGTTGCTCCGCCGACTGCAGCGTTTAAGGAAGGAAAGATGTGGTAAGACGAGCGGTGAACCTTCAGTATTAAAGAGTTAAGAGTGGGCTTCATGTGCGCGAAAGAACCAGCGACGTTCGCTCCGTCGCTTTTAGTGGGCAACCCCCATGCAAGCGAAGGCGGTAGGCGACGTGCACAGCGGACTCCGTGCTTTGCGCACTCCAGCTTAGTAAACACGCCCCGTAACCTGTTCTCTCTATTAAAATTTTGTGAGTGTGCCTCATAGTCAGGGAAAAAGAAATATTTCCTCTACGACAGTGGAGATAACCAAGCCGGCGTGGTTGCGGAGACGAAGTCACATCACGGATTCACGGGGGAGGTGTGCTTTCGTTCGGTGCCTGTGCACTCCGGCTTAGTAAAAACACTCCCGTAAACTGTCACCACAATCTGCTTCTAAGTGAGGACCAAACTAATATGTGAAAGTGAGAATACGCGCCGCGAGTGTTTCTACACGTATATACAGTTGGAGCGCAGCGGCACGGTGGATCGAGTGCCGGTACACGCGGCTCGACACGCATCTCTCCCTGCAGTACGCCCGCTCCAAATGCTGTTAGCCCTCGGTAACAGACAAGCACATTCTACTCATTATTTAAATGATTCGGGTCTGCCTTACAGCTACAGCAAAGCAAATATTTTCTCCGCGGAGGTCATGACCAAGAAAAACGCGCTTGTTGAGGCCACTGTGGTTGAGGCGGTCTCGGACGTCGGAGGAGATACGCTGACAAACCACAAAAAAACCGGAAACGGCTGTGCGGGGCTCTGATTGGCCAATCACGTGGTCGACGAGCGAAATTTTCTGTTGGTGCAGATCCGAACGACGAGACAAGCGACACGGCAAAAATGCTTCGCGCGACGGCGTTTGCCTTCGCGTTCTCGTGAGTTTTCGCGTACATGGAGTTCAGCCTTTATAGCATAGCGTGATCCACGATCCGGTACCGTGATCTGCTTCGACGGGGCGCCACTGCGTACGCGCTGATTGGTCGCGACGAGGCAGGCACGCACGCAGTTGACGGGAACGTGGCGCCATCTGGCGCCCTTATGGAGCTCTGCGCACGCACAGTGGAGCCCCGCGGTGGCGGTTCACGGTAGCGGATCGCGCTGTGCTATAACTCTCTGTTGTGCTATAATTGCGGGAACGCACAATGTTACTTGTATAATCACAACTACCGCCAACAAACTAGAGTTCTTGATATTGTAAGGTATATACAGAGCAGGAAATGAACTCCACACCAGTGAGTTTAAATGAGTCCTCAGTTGTGCAGCAGATCAGAGTGAAGGAGAAAATTTCTGAAGTCCAGTGGGCAATGTTCCCCTTTAACAAATATAGAGCACTCCTAAGCTTTGGTCCTTTCCGAGACCGGGTTGGAAAAGACGAATTTTATTCAAATGTGGTGATTCTTAAAAAAAACATGGATTTTTCATTGTACCCTTCTGTCTCTGCTCAGGTGAATGGGATGAGTAGTTAGCGCTTCGAATGAAATTAATTGGGAGCATAGAGGTTAGCACACTGACTTCCAAGGAAATAAAATGCAGGCAGAAGAGAGTGAGATTCAGATGGAAAGATCAGGTAACAGGCAGTTCAGCAGTATAAGAGCCGGCCCGACAGACGCAGCATGACAGTGCCAGTAAGGGTCACTGAAAGAAGCCTTAGTCTTGTAAATAGATGCTACCCGGCTAGTAATGATGATGATGGTGAGTTTAATTACTTTCGTCTCCTGAACAGCAATTTATAAGAGCTTTGTATTCTGCGGATGGTACACACAAATAAAGTTGCCGTCCAGCAAGCGGGCATATGATGTTATCTGTTTGGCATGTTTTGCGACAAGTTGTAAAAGACATCTCCAGACCCCTTGACGCTTATGCAGCAATTTCCACAGTATGTTCAGAGCCATAAATCTGTACGAACGGTAATCATTCAGAACTACTTCTTAATTGCTCACCAGTCTTCCCGAGGACGCTTAAAACGCATGCAGTTCTGGCCTTAAATGTTGTTCAGGAACAGAAAGCTGTGGATAATTGTGTAACGAAGTCGAAGATACTTACATCGAACAAGTGTCTTACGCCACGGTAATACTGTTGACTGCTTCGTTTCCGCAACAGTGGAAGTCGACAATGCGTAGTGGTCCAGCTGCAGATATTCAAAGAAGAACATTCGTTCAGGCCCTAGTTACATGTAAGTTTAGAGTGGGTACAATATGGACTATTGGTTGAGAGGAAGTAATTATGGGATGCTTAATTATTGTACCTTGATGTTAAGATCAATACTGTAAACTTAGTAAATACGCCGCTAGTGGAGGAGGGTTGAATTACGGTAACAAGCTGGCGTTCGAAGGAAGCCCCCAATCCTATTGTCCATATATTCCTAAAAGAAGTCGTTGTTGGCTCCGGTGTAAACTAGTAGAAGACCGATGTTCTTCTCTAGCAGCACATGGTCTGTTCTCTGGAATCAAAAGTTCAGGCTGTACTCAATGGTTTTGCAGCGCATTTCTACACAATATCTTTGGGATAACAGTCCGAGCTTCTTCTATCTGTGCCCTTGTCTCTTTCCAGCTATTACTTTCGCGAGGATTTTCAAGCAGTTTATGCCATGCATTTAAAAACGGGAAGCTCTGTTCTGAATATCTTATCCTGGCCACATGAGACCCTGCTTCGAGCAACATTATTCAAAGAAATCGCAAGTACCGGACATGTCACGCCCAGAAAACTAGTAGTATGACGAGTTTCAGACAACATGCGGAGTTTTCTACTGCCCTGTATTTGAACTGTCCGAAACATCATGGCGCATCGTTCCTAACCCCCCCCCCCCCCCTTCCCCACCCAGAGCCGCGACCTGCCCCCGCCCCGCACGCAGCCTGGTCATCCAGCGTGAAAACGGTGAGGGACCATTTTTTTTTTCAGACTCTACAATAAATGCTACGAGCGCAAGGCGACAAGTTCCTCCGGTGGCCTGTATTTGTATCCCTTAAAGACAGCCAAGCAGGCGTAGAAGCTAGCTCATCGTGTTGGCAGCGTACACCGCAGAGCCTCGGAAAGTTGTCATCGAGTACAGCTTATCTGAACCAACATCGGGGCCCAATCCCCAGTAGTGTAAATATGTCCGAATACAGCTGCATTTAGGTGGTAGGATGACGTACTGCGGGAAACACCGCCTAATATACACAATATCATACCAGAAAGCTTGACGAAAGGATGAAAGTTACGTTCTATGGGGAATGCCCTTCAACCACACGCTGAGCTCACCTTATGCACCTGGGTGCTCTCAAAAGCCTTGAGAGCGCCTGGTGATGGAAACATGTCCTCTTGTTGGATCGCCAATACAGCTGTCGGCGGGGAGGCGACCAGCATTGCTGGTGCTGGTTCCTGACCATGATCCGGGAGCTGCGCATCGTCCCTGGTGGCAGGAAGATCGCTGCCTCCAGTCGACATATTAGCAGGATGACACTGCCCTGCATTTGAGGAGGACGACGCGTGAGCACACTCCCAAGAGATGCTCCCCCCTTAACGCCTGGCGGTGAACAAGATTGTCCTCAGTTTCTGAGTTTGGTTCCTCTTCCATCAGAGTACCCTTTTCCTCATTGTGTTTGGCAGCCCAAGAATAATGCAGCTTTGCCCACTGTAAGCGAAGGCTTCACAGTCGAAAAACAGCTTCTAAATATCCATACCGTCCAACCTGAAAAGAAGGCATTGTTGATCATGCAAATATCGAAAGAAATTTTCAGAGATGTCCGAGTGACTGCTGGGCTACAATGCAACATATATAAACACTACAACGTGCCGCGCCGTTTTGCGCTGTCAACCAAGAGAGAGAGAGAGGGGGGGGGGGGGGTTATTGATAGGAAAGGCACAGAGATTGGCCTGAAAAATAAATATCTGGCCTGCTACTCTGCTCTGGGGGACGGGAAGAGGAAATAAAAGAAGGTCACGATGGGGGACGACGATGATGGGAGGAGGCAGATGAAAAAAAAAAAACAAGGCACACTTTCTGACATCACAAACGCGAGACAAGGTCCGTGTCGCTGAAAAAGCGTGAGAGCGCTCGCGTTGCCTTTACAGTTCTAAAACTATCTGGCCAAGCGCCGAGGATCAAATCCTCAGAGAGGAGCTATGTGTCCATAGGCTTCAGAGTAGATGCGAGTATGAGTCTTTCACGTGCATACGCTGGACACGCCACTAAAACATGTTCTATAGTCTCTAGCACGTCACATGTGGTACATTCCGGGGAGTCCGCTTGTCCTATTAAGTGCAAGTATTTGCGCGTGAATGCCACGTTTAAACGTAGTCTACGGATAACGCGTGCAATAGGGCGAGGTATTCCGCGAGGAACTGAAAGGGTCATCGTCGGATCTAGCCGTTTAAGACGGATATGGCGGGTGTCTGGCAGGGCCCAGTACCTAGCCGTCACCCTCCTCATCAATTCCGAAAGGAGACAAGTTGTGTCCACTATAGAGAACGGTACAGCTGTACGCAGGCCACTGTTGAAGGCGCTCCTTGCTTCAGCGTCGGCGGTCTCATTTCCATCGAGTCCGCAGTGTCCGGGGATCCACTGAAACACTATACGGTGGCCGTTTCCCTGAGCAAATGATACGAGACTAATGATATCAAGAGCCAGAGCTTGGTAGGCTGTGTGGCGTAGGAAGCATCCTAAAATGTGTAGCCAAAGAAAGGCAACCAAAGAAAGGCGGGGGGCTATGCGAGGCATTCACCACGCCGTTGCTCTGCTTTCATCCAGCAGCTCCGATACAAAACTCCGATTCTCGCCAAGACCACATTTCACCTTTTTCTGTTCTACTGCATGGTTTGTAATTTCCCCCCAGCGCCTTGATTCCTGAAAGTAATGTGCCACAGCATACCGACGACAAATTTAGTTTCCACAAAGTCCTAGCTGCAAGCTCCAGACTGCACGTGTGACACCAGCTGGCGCTAATCACTGTTTTAAGAGAGGTTACTACTAATCACGGGAGCAATCCCACGTGTGTCAGCAGGATATTCCAGCTCTGTCAGTCTCGAATGACGCGTTATCGCTAGCTCGGGAGTCTCAAGACATGTGACGCCTAGTAAAGACCGATTAGTGCTCACCACAGAGAGAGGACAAGCTCTGAGCAACCGGCACTTTGTTCAAAACTGCACTTCAGCATGCGCCCAAACGCCGGACGTACCAGTGCCGAATACCCTCGTACCTTGCTCAACGGAACTGGCTGATTTGCTGGCACTGGCTGTCACCATAGCTGCGCCTTCGGCAAGATGGGATGCCGGTGCCTGTACCTTGCCGTCGGCAGTCTCAGTGGGCATGTTGGCAGTACCAGTGCGTAGGGAGTCCGCATCAGGCGGCGGTGTCTGCTTATGATGTGGCGAGGTTAAACTGCATTCCGTCCTCGCGCCTGTCGTGGCGGCGGCCGGGCTCTCGACGGGATGACAAGAGGCTGACGTGTCTGCTTTACTGTCGCAAGTGCCAGCGCTCCTGTTTGACGGGCCAGAGTCCGGTTGTTCTGTATCGGAGCGCGGTGTATGCTTCGTACCTAGCGAGACTAAACCACCATCGCTCTTGGCGCCAGTCATCACGACGGCTGAGCCCTCGGCAGGGTGAGGTGAGTCCGACGTCGGTCCACTGTCGTGTCGAGTCCTAGGGAGGAGGCCGGACGTGCCAGTGACTGGAGACTCTGCATCTGGTCGTGGTGTTGGTCTCGCACCTGGTGAGATTGAACCGCCATCGTTCCTGGCACCCGTCATCACCGCGGCTGAGCCCTCGGCAGGGTGAGGTGAGTCCGACGTCTGTCCACTGTCGTGTGGAGTCCTGGTGCGGACTGTGGGCGTGCCCTTGCCTGCAGCCTGCGCATCTGGCCGTCGTTTCGACTTCGCGCCTGGCGTGGCAGAGCCGCTGTTCCTCCTGGAACTTCTCCTCACCGCGGTAAGAGGATGCGACTCGGACGGCTGCCCTCCGCCGTCGCGTGCACTCAAGTCCGCTTCGTGGCTGTCGCTGTTCTTTGAGGGACGCCTTCGCTTCGGTCGCCGTCGGCGACGAGAGCGAGATTCTCCTTGCGACATTTCTTCTGCCAAGCTACGCCTCGACTTGCTTCCAGAGCTGTTGGCTTCTTTGCTGCTGTCTAGCGATGGGTTCTTGACCTGTCGCTTCTCCTCCGTCATATTTGCAGGAGCGACGCTGCAGCCTAGCTAGGATGGGTGAAAAATTTCTTCTTCTGCTTCCTCACGCGTGCAAACGTGCGCATAACGTGCACGCGCACATATCGGAATTTTGGTCAGCATTTCTAGCTGATCAGGGACGCGGAAAAGGGGGTATATAGAATTGTTCGCAGTCAATTAACCCTATTCTTATTTCAAAGCTCTCCATTCCCGCCAGATGAGATGGGTAGTGGCAGTTGCTGTGGCGACTGTTCTGTAGACCATTGCTAAGAAGACGGACGGCACACCTGACTCCGCCAAATTGCTCACCTACTCTCTAAAGCTCAATAAACGTTTTCCTTCCTTCCTTCTGTAGAAGAAGCCGATGAAGGCAGTAACAGTCAAGCCAACAACATTTAAAATTCCCATGGAACATACGTTCTTGCGCATCAAGATAATGTGAGGTTTCCATGAGGCTGTTGAGCTTCAGGATTCCTCGCCTTAATCTATATTAATGCCGTTCTGGGTTCACGCCATCAAATCTATGTGCGTCATGCGGGGACGTAGAAACGATAGATCATTACGTCATCTACTGCCGGCGGTTTGCACGGCAGCGAATTCAGTTTTTGAAAAAATCCTCTCGCTCAATTTGGGCTACCGCTTACTCTTCCCGTTCTCCTCTCCTTCGGTGCAACCGTCAAAGGGCATGCCATTAGGCAGGTGTGTCAGTTTCTTCACAGGAATATTATTGAAACTCGGATATTTTTGTGTTTACTTCACGATACCTTTAGTTTTCTCTCAAAATTATTTTCTTTCCGATTAATTCCTTAAAATTTAGTTATTCAACCCACACCTCTTTGTTTCCTCGATTTTCATTCCGATTTCTTCAAGATCTCTCAAAATTCTTTATTTTTTCTCTCAGATTTCTCTGCATTTATGAGGCGCTTGAGATAAACCTGGAGGAGTTTTTTTCTGTTTGGATCTGCACCAAACCCTGGCCAATCCCCCACCGTGGGTATGTGCCATCGTTTCTTAGACAACAACAACATCAATCATAATCTCGTTAGCAAAATTTGTCCTTTGAGGATCTCTGGTCCCGTTAGTTCTAAACACTGTGTACATGATGGTAGCCCACTTTCAACGTTTCCTGTATCTGTACTGCTTGAGCCATGAGCGGAACTTCAGCATTTGGCGTTCCCTTGGAGTCTCCCATTATGCAGTTCACGGCAGTGCGAGGTGCCTGACAGTAGTGCGCTGCAGAACGCCAGGATTATATCTTTATTTGATCTAGTCGAGGTTGTCTTTGTCAATCCTTTATGAACCATGCGGTGAAATGGAATAACTTGACCAGTTTCTCTTTCCTACCGGCAGCTTGGTTCTCAGCGAACAGCTCCATGCCATCGATTGCTCGAACAGATGCTGCTCGCCCTACATATAAAGATAGTTTAGCGCCGTCGGTAGCCCGTGTCGTAGTTCAAGCTTCGAAGAACCGCGCACTGTTGCATGCGCTACCAGACGCCATTTGAGCTTGCGGCGGTAACGGTTTCGGCCTCTAAGGAGTTTTGCTCGAGTCGGCTTGGCAAGCTCAGGCTAAATCCAGCCATGAAATGAAGAAGGGGCTGTGGTAGTTTGGTGTCTAGCTTGCGCCGGTCGCAATCTAGAGAATGGATCAGGGTGAAATGTTCTTAAGCATGCCAAGCTTTATACAGCAGAGACGATAAACTGGAATATCTAATCACTCGTGACAACTCATACAGGGTGATGTACAAAACTATGTACCATATGCTAAGTAACACCAGAGAGGGTACAGCCCTAAGAAAGATCTAACGGCAACAGCGCACCAACGCAGGAGAGAGGCAAACAAATAAATGAAATTTGCGAACCAACAATAGAGGATGACCATGTTGCCGTCCTGCAGACTGGCGCGTGCTTCATCGCCCGTCTGTGGCTGGGCATCAGAAGAGCGCTTGGCTAAATGGAGAACTATGGCACGGGCTGACCGAAGGTAGTTAATTATCCCTCATATATAAAGTGTGCCGCTTCTGTTTCTTAGTGCGCACCGAAGTAAACACGCACACATGCCTAGTGTTGACTGCACAGCCGCTCTCTCATTTTCTGACCAAGGAACGCGTCGACAGTTTCTGCGACAATCAACCAAATTCGTTAGCAACACCTTTTTTGGACGCGTCAAGGCTTGTTCTCTGTATCTGGCATTATCTGTTTATCCACAGTCAAAGGATAGCAGTTGTCAACCGTCGAGCCTTTCGCCAAGAATTACCGGATTTTTAATACGTTAAGCACTGATAAAAAATTATCATTATTTTTTTAATTTTTTTTCTGCTTTCAGTAATAAATAAAATTCAAATTTAGTTGAGAGCCAGCTAAGAGGGTGTCGCCAAATGTTTTTTTTAATGGCGCAAGGGCAGCTGCGGCCAAAGAGCTCCATGGCATAAGGTATACTCGTTTGCTCAAGGTATGGTCAAAGACCCATTTCCCAAGCATTTCACCCTAATGAAGCCGAACATCAAGCAGGGGAAGCTTGTACCCATTCTATCACCGGTGGGTACCCCGTGACACTGGGGATCGAACTCCGCACCTCCCGCATGCAAAGCGGACGCTCTACCACTAGGCCATCGCTGAGGTCAGTCGCCAAAATTGGACGCTTACTGAACCAGGCGACGACAGTGAGCCGAAAATGTCTAGGTGGTCATGTTCGAGCGAATATAAAGTGGACTAGAGGAGCAGCCGAGTGTACTTAAAACAAAAACAAGGCCATACGGTAACACACTACCAGAGGCGCTGCTGTGCCATTCCGGTTGGATGCCTTGTCTTGGAAATGCTGTGAGTGGCTGCTAAACGCTATATATTTTCGTTTTGTTTTTCTACCAGCGCTATTAATGACTAGCATTTTAGAGGCCCCGTCGCCATGAAATTATATTCCAGTCCTCTCTTGTCGAAAGAGGTTACTCTTGACGTGATAAGCTTTTGTTAAAAAAACACTTCCTAAAAAGCCAACTTCGTTCGCGCTTGAACTGCACAGGAAAGAACAGCTTTGAAAATTCAAGCCCATTTGTGAGCGAGTTTTCATAGCGAATGAGTGCGTGGTGAAGTCATTGTCATTAATTCATGATGACTTTAGTCATGAAGCCATCGAGCACGCAATCTATGACCTTCATTCCACGCCGGGACATAGCCAATCAATCATGCAGTCACAACACCAGAGAACGACAGCGTAACTACGAGTTGGGAATAAAATAAATAACAGTAAGAAAAGTGAACAAGGCTTAAAACATTGCTCACATTATAGCGGACACAACAGCAACTCGACGGCCTAGACTTGTAATTTCAAAACGCAGCACGCTAGAGCAGTCCTATCAATGCCTTTGGAACCTATACACTTCACAAATGCATTTTTGATCGATATTTAGAGTCGGAAATGCCGAATCTGGAAATGGGGCTGCAAATGAGATGAACGAAAACAGGGAATTGTCTAACAAATACTTGCGCCCGCAGGGCGACCGACACAATTTCATATACTTGCAGGAAAGGGAGGTGACACCAAAATCGGCAAGTTACAAAAACTACCAGGGAGAGGGCTAATATATGTTCGCTGCCATACCCAAACATGAAAACGACTATTCCACATTAAATCGTACAAAGATAAATAGAGTGCCTTGTTAGAGCTTTTCCCACGCAGGGGGAAGGAATATACCATTTCCTTCTCTGCGCATACATCATTCCCATGTTTAGGCACAATCGCTTTCATTCCCTTTTCCACGACACTATTTTAGGATAAAAGAAAAATTCTTTGTTTATAGTAAGGCTTTTCAACGCCTTTGGAGCATCATGAGGGTATCGAACAGAAATGCCTTAGTGCAACTACTTGTCAATGGCGAAAAAGCAAGACGTAGTGACGCTCCTAAATGAACCGTGTTGTGATTCAGGAATACGAAACATCGTCACCACCAACGTGTCCCCAGACCTCACATTGGCCAAAAACGTGGTTAACTGCTTGTGGTTCAGCACAGAGGTATGACCGGGAAGCGACCACTATATATTGAGTGCAACAATGCCCCAACCCTAGCATTTTTTGTGCTTTTTCTTAGTGTAAGTCACCTTTCAAGGCTGGACCTGCGCCATCAAAGCATTCTCCCGCCACCTGGTCATATAATAATTTCGAGTAAAACCGGCATGACTAACATAATGGGATTGAATATAGAAAGTCAGATAGGAGGTGGTGCCTAATAGCAATCACTACATAGAAAAGTGAACGCACTAGCTCTCTGATGGCGTTCGAACCCTCAAACTCGATATCGCAAAAGACGTGGTACCACAGAGATCGACAGTCGGCTACTTCACATGAGGAAGGCACGAAAGCCTCTCCGTAATTCCACAGAAGTAGAAAAGGCCCCTCAAACTCAAGTCAAGTTAAACCAAGAGATTGAAGACTACGCATCAATAGCACCAAGACTGCTGCAACATGAAGAGGACTTAGTGATGTCGGAAACATGCCATCTCCAAAGGCTCCAGCTCGACCAAAAAAACAAACGCGGAACCACAGACGCAGCATAAAAGGACTCGTGCATCATTGCCAGGATAGTATGAAAGCAATCTTATAAGAGATACAAAATTAGTACATTGGGGGCCAAGCACCTACCAGTATTCCCAATTACACAAAAATATGCCTTTCACGTGGCCTCCGATTGTGACTCTGCCTTCCGCCTTTTTAAATTTCTTCTGACGTTAGGCCTTATCCTGCGCCATTTCTGCCCTTCTGCTCCCATCGAAGTTCACAACCAACGCCAGTGGTGTCGGAGTTGGTGCCCAAACTACACACTCATCACTGTGCTGCCGATGTACGTCACTTCTGACCACTACAATTGGGATGACTTTTTCTCTTTCATTGTTTATGCGTACAACACTGCGCAACATGACACAACTGGATACAGCCCATTTTACCTTCTGTATGCTGACGTGTCCCGCACCTGTCGCGGCACAATCCTTCTTATTGTTCTTCACGAAGAGCCTTCAATCGCCGCCACTGTTTCCCGAGCTGTGTAAGCACGCCGACTTGGCCGCACTCGCATTTTGGACTCACAGCAACGCTCCAAGCAGCGCTGCGACATCCACCGCCGGCTCATCTCCTATGTCCCTGGCGATTTAGCGTGGCTACTGACGCCGCTCTGAAAGCGTATTTTTTGAAAGAAACTTCTGTCACACTGCACTAGCCGTTTTGTTGATTTGCAGCCTTTAAGTAGTTTAAACTACGTCCTCTAGCGCCTTACTAACAGCGGCAATGCTGAAGACAGACCCAGAGGGTGCAGGTCGCTTGGCTTAAAACAGTCAAACTTTGGGAACCTGTCCAGCCTGCCTGGAGAGCTCCGCCTGCAAGAGGCGAAGTTTCAAGTGCTCTATCGACGACGAAGCGAAGAAGGAGCTCAGCGTAGATGCAGACAGAGCTGGTCGACCTGGCCGTGTTGAACTCTTGGTCGCCGTCACCGAACGTTGCAGACAGACGCCCAAGTGTGTGCTGAGTGCGTGCTGTGCATGTAACAATATCTTCTAGTGTGACACGTAATTTTTTTTTCCAAGCGAACAATGTCGACCTGATATTGAGCCCTTTTGTAGTAATGCGTATTTTTGTGTCCGTTAAGGAGAGATCTTTTAACAGTGAGTTAGATTCATCGTTTGAAGCAGGAACGAAGGGAATATATTTGTTAACAAGATTAGTGATCATATTTTTAAAGCGGCCAAATGTATGCCCAGTGGGCCTCTCAGAAGAATAACTCAAGAATGTTTGAAAAAAAATCGCTAAGTGCAGTGTTTATACCGTTAAAAATGGCCTTATTGTAGTCGCATATTTGTTTGAATGCATTTACTTGAATTTGCATTAGGAAAATTAGTTGCAGCTATATAGGCTTGTTTTCAGAGAAAGCGTTGAGAAATAGTACTTCCCCAAATATTTTAGGTACACTTCAGAATACACGGTCTAAAATGTCACAACCGAGAGTAAAATATAAGCTCTAACGCGTGGTTTATAAATTCTGCTGAGGTGAGACACCAAGATGAGAAATGTTACCAATCTGTATGTGGGACATTAGTAGTCAATAAGAACTAGTCTTCAATCATTGGTGCATATTTGAACGGATGAAGAAATACACGCACGTAGTTTAGGAATGGCGCGATTATAAAAACAAGGCGGATGGTAATAGACTGCAACCACTGCCGTCAGCAATGCTGTTCCACAGTGAGCCCAAACTTTTTCAAAAGAAAAATCAGTACTCACGTGATATGAAGGTAATGCTGTATATATATATATATATATATATATATATATATATATATATATATATATATATATATATATATATATATATATATATATATATATATATATATATATATATTCTTAGAGCACTATGCCTCTTCCAAGAAAGTGCTTGTTAACAAAGAGTACCAAATGCGCTCTGATTACAAACTCGGTTGTGTCGAATCAGCTGCATTAGAAAAATATGAGCCAAAAAACTAAATGAACTTAGCGCCATAAAAACAAGAAAGTTACTTCGTGACAACGTGGAGTGCTCTTTTCCCCAGCAACAACTTAACGGTTATCAATTCGGTCCTCATTCAAGAGCCACAGATTGGCCCTCTGCTTTCTCGGAAGTGCCCGCCATCAACAAAAATCTTAGTAGTCAAGATATTTCGACCGTAATGAATCACTCTGTCTACAATTTAACCTTGGAAGAAAACAACGTGTTGTCGCGTGGCCTTAGATTGTGCCCCTCTATAGGCGGCTACAGCGGGTTCCAGCTGCTGAAAGATGTGGACAATTTTGCCCGCAACCTGCGCCTGCGAGAATGTTTTTACGACAAAGCTAATTCTAACGCCCCACGAAATTCATTGCCGTCTTACAAGCACTGGGCTCCCCCAACACAGCGGGACAAGTGCCTAGAGTTGTATATTGGTGCTGTGCAAAAAGGTATTCTACAACTGTACAAGAGTAAGGTACCTTTCCATCGTTATCTTTCAGTTCGCGAAAGTAGAGCAATGGAACAGCAGTCAGCATCTCGTAATGAAATCATCATTAAGCCTGCTGACAAGGGTGGAGCTGTGGTTGTAATGAACAAGAGTGATTATGTCACAGAGGCGCACAGGCAGCTAGCAGACAGTTCTTTTTATCGACTTCTAGACTATGACCCCACAAATCAGTTCAAAGAAATTCTCAAGAATACATTGCTAGACCTTTATAATGATAACCAAAAACAGGAAACGTTTTTCGCTCAATCATTCCGCTTAGCCCGATTGCTGGTAGATTCAACTTGTTACCAAAAATTCATAAAGTAAACATTCCGGGTCGACCCACCGTTTCTGGTGTCGGCACTGTTACAGAAAATCTATCCCGCTACGTCGATACGCTAAATAATAGAATTCCGCCCACATATCCGTCCTACATAAAGGACACTACTAACTTCCTGTCCTAAATCGTTGATCTTGTCATTCCTCAGGGTTCTTTGCTTGTCACCCTCGAAGTCACTTCACTCTATACGAACATTCCGCATGCAGATGGTATCCGGGCAGTCGTGGCCGTCTACAATGAAGCTCGCATTGAAAAGATAGTGGACGGTGGTACACTGGCCACCTTACTTAAACTGATATTAGAACTTACAACTTTGAGTTTGAGAGAAAGCATTTGGTTCAAATTAGTGGCACTTCTATGGGCACGCGCATTGGGCCTAATTATGCAAACATATTTATGGGTTTGTTCAAAACCGAATTTTTGAAAAGCAGGTCATTAGTACCATTTTACTATAGGCGTTACATTGATGACATATTTCTTATTTGGCCCCATGGAGAAAACGAGCTTCTTTCATTTGTCACGTAGTGGTGACGGCAGTCGAAGCAGCGATGAAGACGGACGAAAGGGTCTTCTAAAAGAACTGTTTATTGGGCTGTCTTGCACCCAAAATGGACTGAATCACTCGGCGGCAGCGAAGCGACAAGCGTGCTCGGCGGTCGTCGAACAGAATGCCCGCCGGTGTCGGCCGTGCTCAATTTAAAGCTTATAGCGAACATTCGAGATAAAGAGCGCAAAGTTACTAGAACATTCCGGAACGACGTAGAATCACCTCTGCCTGGCTGCGATCAATCGAGATAAATCTAGTCGCGTCTTGCGTCGTAAACAAAGCGATTAAGTGGTGTGGCGGCAGATTTGAAAAACGAACAAACACTGCAAACATTCGCGGCATTACTCTCCTCTCAAAGAAGCATCGACCCGATGCATCAAAACAAATAATGCGACTAGTAAGGGAAAAAACGGATCTTTCGAAAATAGAGCATGGAAATGCAGCGGCCTTTAGCGCGCATAACACGGCTTCAGACGGACTACATGGACAACTTCTGGTCGTACGCGGCGTCGCTGGGATGCAGTCATTCCGTCAGGGATGACTTCATAATCCAGTTCACCCAGCCGACGAAGAACCTTGTACGGGCCGAAATAGCGGCGCAAAAGCTTTTCACTCAATCCACGGCGGCGAATGGGCGTCCACACCCAGACTTGGTCTCCTGGCTTGTATTCCGCGTTGCGTCTTCGTAGGTTGTAGAGTCTGGCGTCGGACCGCTGCTGATCTTTGATCCGTAATCGGCCAAGCCTTCGAGCCTCTTCTGCGCGTTGAAGGTAGGCGGCAACGTCGACGTTCTCTTCTTCTGTAACGTTGGGCAGCATGGCGTCTAGCGTGGTCGTGGCCTCCCTGCCATGGAGGAGTCTAAAAGGCGTCATCTGGGTGGTCTCCTGCACTGCGGTGTTGTAGGCGAAGACGACGTAAGGCAGGATGACATCCCAGGTTTTATGTTCGGCATCGACATACATAGCGAGCATATCGGCGATGGTTTTGTTCAGGCGCTCGGTCAGTCCGTTGGTCTGCGGATGGTATGCAGTTGTCCTCCGGTGGCTGGTTTGGCTGTAGCGCAGGATGGCTCGCGTGAGTTCCGCCGTAAATGCTGTTCCTCTGTCCGTGATGAGCACATCGGGGGCGCCGTGTCGAAGAAGAATGCACTCCGCAAAAAATTTGGCCACTTCTGCTGCTGTTCCGTTCGGTACGGCTTTCGCCTCGACGTAGCGGGTCAGGTAGTCGGTCGCTATGATGATCCACTTATTTCCAGATGTTTACGTTGGAAAAGGGCCAAGCAAGTCCATGCCAATCTGCTGAAAGCATTGAGGGAGGTTCAATGGGGTTCAGAAATCCTGCTGGTCGTGTGGGAGGAGTCTTTCGTCGCTGACGATCTCGGCATGTTTTCACATAGTGTGCGACATCGGCAGACAGTCGGGGCCAGTAATACTTGTGTTGAATGCGGCGGAGGGTGCGAGTAAACCCGAGATGTCCAGCTGTCGGCTCGTCGTGTGAAGCCTGTAGAACGTTTTCGCGGAGACAAGTAGGTACAACAAGGAGGTAGGCTGTTTTGTTCGCTGTAAAGTTCTTCACAAGGACCTCATTCTGCACACAAAAGGAAGGCATTCCTCGCTTGAATGAAGCGGGGGGTGAAGAAACCTTGCCTTCCAGGTACTCGATGAGGCCTTTTAGGTTGGGGTCCGAGCGTTGCTGCTGAGCAAAAGAGCTTGCGCTGATGGGTCCCAGGAAGGCGTCCTCATCGTCGTCCGGCGGCGGTGCACCTACAGGGGCTCGTGAGAAGCAATCGGCGTCAGAGTGCTTGCGTCCGGACTTGTAAACGACGGTGACGTCAAACTCCGGGAGACGCAGACTCCATCGAGCGAGTCGGCCAGAGGGATCCTTCAAATTGGCAAACCAGCAGAGCGCGTGGAGGTCGCTGACCACCCTGAACGGCCGTCCGTAGAGGCAGGGGCGGAATTTCGACGTAGCCCAGATGACGGCAAGACACTCCTTCTCAGTTGTCGAATAGTTAGCCTCGGCCTTGGAAAGGGAACGGCTAGCGTATGCGATGACCTTCTCCAGCCCGTCACTTTTTTGAACGAGAACGGCACCTAGGCCCACGCTGCTTGCGTCGGTATGAACTTCAGTATCGGCGTTTTCATCAAAATGCGCGAGGATCAGTGGGGACTGTAAACGACGCTGAAGTTCCTTGAAGGCTTCTGCTTGCGGCGCTTCCCATTTAAATGGCACGTCTGTTTTCGTCAGTTGGGTCAGGTGCTCGGCGATGCGGGAAAAGTTTTTCACAAATCGTCGGTAATATGCGCACAGTCCGAGAAATCTGCGCACTGCTTTCTTATCGGCCGGCGGCGGAAACTGTTCAATAGCAGCTGTTTTCTGCGGGTCCGGGCGCACTCCCTCCTTGCTAACGATATGGCCTAGAAACAGTAGCTCTTCGTAGGCAAAATGGCACTTCTCTGCCTTCAAGGTTAGGCCAGACGACTTGATGGCATCTAGTACTGTTCGAAGTCTTTTGACGTGCTCTTTAAAGTTCGAGGCAAAGACAACGACGTCATCTAAATATACCAGACAAATTTGCCACTTCAGGCCTGCCAGCACTGTATCCATTACTCGCTGAAACGTCGCTGGTGCAGAAGAGACCAAATGGCATCACCTTGAAGTCAAACAGCCCATCCGGAGTTATGAATGCTGTCTTCTCGCGATCTCTTTCGTCGACCTCAATTTGCCGGTAGCCGCTCTTGAGGTCCACCGATGAGAAATATTTGGCGTTGCAGAGGCGGTCCAGTGTGTCGTCGATGCGGGGGAGTGGGTAGACGTCCTTCTTTTTTATGTTGTTCAAGCGGCGGTAATCCACGCAGAATCGAAGTGCGCCGTCTTTCTTTCTCACTAGAACAACCGGTGCCGCCCATGGGCTGTTTGAAGGCTGGATGACGTCGCCGCGAAGCATTTCTTCGACTTGATCCCGGATGGCTTGTCGTTCTCGCGGAGACACAAGGTAGGGGCTTTGACGGAGAGGTCGGACGTGTTGATCCGTTATAATGCGATGCTTGGCAATTGGCGTCTGTCGCACCTTCGGCGATGTCGAAAAGCACTCACTGTAGCTTTGAAGCAGATTGCGGATCTGGTCTTGTCTGTTCCGGTGGAGGGCTGGGTTGATGTCGAAAGTGGGCGAGTTCTCTTGGTCAGGCGAATCTTCTGCGGAGGGGTCGGAGAGGGCGAAAGAGTCTCGTACGTCAGATATTCCGTCGAAGAAAGCAATCGTCGTTCCTCTGTGGTGTGGCGGCAGATTTGAAAAACGAACAAACACTGCAAATATTCGCGGCACATTTTTAGCCGATTTCAATAACCTGCATCATTCTATATCATTTTCCCAAACATACTCTAGATGCTAAGTGAATTTTCTTGACGTCACCGTTTCGCTTCACGAAGACAGATTGACTACAACGGTGTACCGAAAACCTGCTGACCGCCAGCAATATTTACACTTTGATAGTAGCCATGTCAAACATGTTAAAATCAGCATCCCCTACAGCCAAACACTTCAGTTCAAATGTATCTGCTCGAAACAATATGACTTTAAAAGCAACTGCGCCACACTTCGTAGCGCGCTCATTAAACAAAATTAACCCCCTCAGCTGATCGATGGCGCCATAGAGCGCGCAGATACACAATCACGATGGATTCTACTCGCTAAAGAAAAACACCAGATACTCCCCACTCGAATACCAACCTTGTCCTCACTCATTCTGCATCCGCACCAAAAGTTTCGGCAATCTTAAAAAAAACACTATAATATTCTCATGCAAAGTGTTCGCCTCAAGGAAATATTCATAGAGCCACCAAGGGCTGTTTATAGAAGATCGAGAAATCTACAGGACATACTAACTTCCTCAAAAACTAGTCCTCCGCAACCCACATACTGGCACCCTTGCAACAAGAGCCGCTGTAAAGTTTGTCCGCTTATGACGACGTCTCAGAGCGTTAGTTGTACGGGTTCTAACTTTCACTTAAAAATTCAGGGTGACTTCACCTGTGATAGCGCGAACGTCATTTACCTACTCCAGTGTACGATATGTAACCTTCAGTATGTAGGCCAGACAGAAACCCCCTTTAGATTACGCTTCAATAACCACAAAGCCCATGTTAAATCCCTCCCAAACCTGCCCCTATCAAGACATGTTCAGCTCCAAGGCCATTCATTTGATCACATTACAGCTACTATTCTGGAATCTGCAATTAAATCTAATCACGACCGAGAAATTAGAGAGTCTTTCCTGATCTATAAGTTTAATACAGTATCTTCTGGTTTCAACGATAGCACGGAGAAATTGAGCACCCTACCATTTCTAACATCCTGATATCCACCGATGTTAAGTGCTATTCTGTTCGTGCTCTTTATGTATATCGCACCCCGCGTTTGCGTTTAATCGCGCCTGTATGTTTAACTTGCTGCTCCATCATATAGCTAAAATTTCGCTACGTTTATCTTTTTACCTCACCGCATGGGTATGCATAATATTTATTCTCTTCTTGTGCTCGGAGAGAACAGGCAGATAGCGTCATGAGTTATTTTTTCGGGATGTAATAAAAGCTAATACTGTTACCGTTTATGCTGCTTTATCGTGACCTGTGTTTTTTAGTGACAGTATATTTTAGTGTTTTTTGAGTGTACAACTTCTGGCTTCTGAAGATTTTGCTGTCCAGTAGTTCTGGTTTCTCATCTTTGCACTGTAAGCATGACACGCTTAATCATCTGTCATTGCATTCTGTAGCTAAAGTGTTAACGCACTAAATTTCGCAACGTAGCCCTCCTGTTCAAACATTGTGACCCACATTCGCGTTCTAGTCACGTGTGTGATACGTTTTTAGTCTTCTGTGCATTATATGTTTGTACTTCTTTTTTTGCACCCTCCGTCATATTCTGTGTCCTCCGTTCCTATTCTGTTATTCTGATCAAGGCCGTTGCATGGCCGAAACGTCAAATTACATTGTTTACAAACGTTGGTCTTTGTTTATTCACTACTACTGACCGTGCCAATAAGTCTTTTTTCCCCGAATTATATATATATATATATATATAATTATTGTGCTTGCGAAAAAATAGCTTATCTGCTACATCTTGGCGCAGCCGAATTTCTGTTACTGCAACAATATCCTGGGAGAAAACACACTTCGTCACGCCTAGAATGTTGGCTTCGACATTAGAAAGACATAATGATCACTCTAAACTAAATCCGGCTGACCTAGCTTGTCTGTGAGTGCGTTTACTTTTTTCTAACTACTTTGTGGTCACGACAAGAGAGTCGTTTGCGCTCTCATACAGGCATGAAAGAATGCGTTCCAGCTTTTTAGTGCGCAGGGTTTCTTTCTTGAAAATCATGATCCGACGGTTGCTTTACTTTACTTTTTCGCTTTACTTCTCGCTGGCTGCATAACTCAGTAATTAATATTTGTGGATTTAAAATTGTATTATACATAATTCGCGTTACTTGTGGCGCTGCGTTAGAACAGCAAATGACGCGCGGTAGCCACCGGAGCCGTTTAACTTTTCAAATTCGTAGCTTTTTGAAGGCGACGCGCCCCAGTCACTCTCTCCTGTCCGCCGCCTCCGAGACGGAATCCCTCTTGTCGCAGATTGCTGAACGGTTGTTGCGCTCATCATGCTGGCGCTGCCGGAGGCTTCTGTCCACGATCACAAAGAGACCTTCTTGCCTAGAGTCCCTAATATTGCTTACACAGTATATTTGAACAACACATTAAGAGATGAAAAATATCAGGTTCGCCATTCTCATTGTACTCGCATTCGGGTAATATATTCTTACTGTTCTATATATAAAGCTGTGGCAACACAAATTTATTTTGTTTATGATTAAATTTTTTCTAGCCGTAACAATATATCTAGCACCTTTTGCATAATAATTTATACTTTACTAATGTCACTGCATTGGTATGGAACTGACGGGACACATTGTAAAATAGAGATAAATGGGCCAGCACCCAAAACAGACAAAGCTCCGTGGTAGGCTTAAAATCAATGTGCAGAAAACTAAAATATTGATCACCGGTAGGAGGTGGGAGATGCAGCTGGCGATTGACAGTGACGCTATGGTAGCGGTAGGGAAATACATCTAATAAGGTGAGGCAAAGACCGTCTATCTGGACCACAAGGGGAAAATCATAAGTCGACAGAGTTACGCAGCTGGCAATTCTACATCTGCATCCCTGTATCCAGCCGCCGCCCCGACGCCGCCGCACCCCTTCTGATCTGCGCGCTGATCTGGCTTAAGGGTATGACTCGGTAACTAATAGGTTAATGCCGATATATAAAGAATTGGTCTTTCTTTAATTGGCCCAACACACACGCACACACGCACACACACGCTCACGCACACGCAGAACACAAACACACACGCAGACACACACACACACACGCACGCACGCACGCACACACACACGCACGCACACACACACGCACGCGCGCACACACGCACACACACACACACGCACGCGCACACACACACACACACACACACACACACACACACACACACACACACACACACACACACACACACACACACACACACACACACACACACACACACACACACACACACACACACACACACACACACACACACGCACGCACGCACGCACGCACACAGTAATTTCAGCCACTGCTGTGGCTCACTGATTATGGCGCTCGGCTGCTGAGCCGAAAGATGGGAATTCGATCCCGGCCTCGGCTGTCGCATTTCGATTGAGGGTGAAATGCTGAGGGTGAAATTGAAAACTTTTGGAGCCCTCGACTACTGCGTACCTAATAGCTCGAGTCGCTTTGGGACGTCAAGCTGTCCGAAACCAAACGGTAAACATACATAATAATAATATTTGGTTTTTTGGGGAAAGAAAATGGCGTAATATCTGTCTCATATATCGTTCGACGCCTGAACCGCGCCGTATGGGAAGGGATAAAGGAGGGAGTGAATAATAATAATAATAATAATAATAATAAACAGGTGCCCGTAGTGGAGGGCCCCGGAATAATTTCGACCACCTGGGGATCTTTAACGTGCACTGATATCGCACAGCACACGGGCGCCTTAGCGTTTTTCCTCCATAAAACCGCAGCCGCCGCGGTCGGGTTCGAACCCGGGAGCTCCGGATCAGTAGTCGAGCGCCCTAACCACTGAGCCACCACGGCGGGTATAAACATACATGAAGTTTCGCTTTATGGGGCAAGTAAGGTTGATGCTTAAACACTTTTTGTTTGAGACGTACGCCTAGATCACGTCTGGCACTTTACTCATAGCATTCAAGAGGGCAGCGATATAACAGCTCACCTTTTTTTCCATTCTCACCTACCGAACCGAAACGTGGAGAGTAAGAATAAAGTTGGACTTAATGTGAGGATGAGAGCCATCACAGGAGAGGGAGTTGATAGGCGTAACTTAAGAACATGAATAGAGATAAATGGGCCAAGAATAAACGTAGGATCGTACCACCTATTCTAGCTCAAGAACAAAAACTTGGGCATAAATAGGAGATGTATTGCCAATGGAATAAAAACGGTGTTCGCTAAGTGTTGGGGACTGGATCGCAATAGATGGTAAGTGTATCAAAGGGTTGGGGCGGAGGGGAATGTTAGGTGGGTGATTGAGATAAGAATGTTTTGTAATAATGTAGCCGTAACTAGTGCTGGGCTTGAGTCATTGCGGGGATAAAGAAAAGGCCTTGGTCCTGCAGTTAGCACAGTTACACTGATAATAGTAGTGTTGATGTCGTGTTTATTAAGGGCACATCTTAAAGAAATATATATAGAGACGCGAGTGTTCTGATTTCTCAACTGCTAATTTTATTTATTCTTTACAGTTCCCCAGCACAGTTTACAGTATGTTTACAGTACATTGTTTAGGTTTTTCTGAGGTAGTATGTTTGCTTTGTTTTGGCTATTCTAGTGAGAATTGTTTCCCGTGTTCATTGCAATCGCATTTTTTTTCTTTTACAGTACGTAATCTAGATGTGTAGCCATTGAAAATCAACACTCCCAGATCACACCAATATACTAAGGCGATGATTTCCGACAATTTATCAAGCATAGCCTTGAGTAAACTACTGAAGCTGGCAATCATTTTAAGACTCACATGTGCGTGATTTAGAACTGGTAGGGTTGTTCCTCGTGTCTAACGCCGCCAATTCCTTTTCACCGTGGTCACCTGTAGTGGATTCTAAAACAATTTCCCCTAAGAACGTAAGAACGCACTTTCCTACATAGTGAGCGCAACGTTTCGAACTAGTTCAGTTCGAAGTTAGCCAAAGTTGGGGTTGAGGTTGAGGTGTTGAATGCTACAGGTGGGGTTAGCCTTGCTTTATCTGCCGGCAATTGCTCCACCGCAGCGTCCCTTCGATATTAACAATGCCGCATCTACCCCGCTAAGCGCACAGTCTCTTATAATAGCACACATTCTCTCCCGCAGTCACCATCTATACACACAATCAATCCACACAGTTCACATCACATTCCACTCCAGAAGTCACCATCTATGCACATATTCAGTCACACTAGAACATACGCCATTGTAGTGCACACTCCATACACATTCACTCACAGTATAAAGTAGTCCACTCCGGAAGACACCATCTACGCACACATTCAATCACAGTAGGCCATAGTTCGTTCCTGCTGTCACCATTTAAAAACAAGATCCGCGTTGTGCAGAAGTGTTAAAAGAAGGCGTGCAGCCTCCCTTCTGCATGTCTGGTTTCCACTTGGGTAGACAATGTCCTGCACTGTGCTGTGACGGGTTCCTGTCTTCTTGAAGGAAGCGAACATCACATGCCTTTCCGCGTTGTACTTTGGGCAGTATATAATATAATATTCCATATCCCCGCACACACCACATATAGAGCAAAGCGGAAACGATGCTATGCCGTTCTTATGCATCCTTGCAGGAGTGCGAGCAGAGGCCGTGCGAATTCGATGTAGAAGGGTGGCCTGAGATCTTCTCAGTCCCTTGGTCACACATGGCTTGTGGGACGCACTCCACAGGGTACTGAAGTGATCGAGCACCGTTTTCTTGCAGAGATTTTTCCATGTTGAGTTACATTTTTCGATGGAATCCATGAGAGAGCTTTATGGGCGAGACTGTCTGCCACCTCATTACCGTTGACTCCTATGTGAGAGGGCACCCACTGGAAATGTAGAGTAAAGCTTCTGCTGTGCAGATTCTGCACCAAGCGCGGAGAGCTTAGAGACAAGGCGTTAGTATGGAAACCGCACTCTAACCTCTGAAGCGCAGATTTTGAATCAGTTAGGATGACAACAGGTTGAGCCGGACAAAACCCTAACTTCCGTAAAGCCGCCTCAATAGCAACACTTTCAGCCGTTGTGGAGGATACGACAGCAGTACAGCGTACGGACCACTTACAGTCCAAGGAAGTAATGTAAAAAGCCGCTGCGCTAGCTTGTTTGACCTTGTCCACAGATCCATCCGTGAAAATTTGAAGATGGCAGGCATACTCTGTTTCCAAGTATTCCAGTACGAGCGAACGCGTTGCTGCCAAAGGAGAGCACGCTTTGCGCTCACATGGGGAATTGTGACCTTACGATGGAGGGTCGGAAAAGACCAGGGGGGTTTCAACCGTTTCCTTTGCCTTCGGACATTAATGCCTCAAGAACTAAGAGTATTGAGTGCCAAGTAAGCCTTCGACTCGTATCTCTTGCAGAGCTGCTGGAGAAGGGATCGCCCAGCTACCGTCTCTCCTAAGCGGTCAAGATGCATTAATACGCTCGTCATGGAATTAAGGCCTAGACCGCACAATCGAGGTTGAAGGCGCATATCTTCCCCACGGTAACTGACAGTTGCAATAGGACATATTTGTCCAGGCGCTCCTTTGTAAATCAACACTCAAGAGACAATATTACGGTAAAGTTAGTTGTACTAACACCGTAATGATGGATAATAAAAACATTAGAAATTTTATGTTTAAGTTCTACAGATTCGGATGACGGCATAAGCATAATTAAGTAATGCCGGAAAGAAAATTCGTTATTCTTTCCAATGTATATTTGCGACGTTTAATATTTCGAACCACATTGACTAACCAAGAAATAGAAAAACTGGACTCACCTTCGATGTTGACGGCTTTTGATTTCAAGATATAACTTGCCCCCTGAAATGAAAAATAAAATTATCTTTCAAGTTAAATTTGACTAATTATTGATCCATATGAGGCGTAGAGTGCCCGCCTAGCTGTTTAGATCAGCTCAAAAGAACGCGCGGACGTATCTATTGCAGTTTACAAGCAAAAGTGAATATTTAAATTACCTTTTATTCAATCAACCTGAGGTAACAAGTTCGGAAAGAGCTTATAGTCTCTTAACTAGTATTTTGTTCTTAATTGTCGTCAAAAACTAGTGCACAATTACCCTTACTTTAACGAAGGTCATCATGGTGTGAAAACGAGAAACCGAATGGTTGCCATGGTTAACTGAACATGTGTCTAACAAAGGCATCAGTTATATCAATGCGTTTAGATTCTTCCGGCTTTCATTCAGCGATTTTGACCGTCATAGAATATATAGCTTGCAACAGGTGCTGACATGTGATGTATGCGTCTGATGGTTCCAGCATGAACACTCTGCATCTCATTTGTGAATAAGAGCCGGGCAAAGAGTTATTTGGTGCTTTTAGTTTCCTCGAACGCTAGTTGATTAAGGGGAACATAACGAGTAAGACAAGGGTTCACGAATTTACGGCACAGCACACAGCCATAAAGAAATCCATTTCGCAAACAATTATAGGCCTCCGTCGGTAACTTGAAATACAAGCTCTGCCTGCAATAATGTTCGATGGATTCTCCAATACGTCTGTTGCTTTACAAGCAGATTGTCTCTGGACCTAAAATAGGTTTTAGACTGCGCTACCAACGTCTAGGAGAAAAGTTATGTCGCCTTTGTCGAGAGTGCTGTGCAAGATCTTATTTCTTACTCCGCATCTCGCTTTATTATGGTCACCTATTAAGGTAAGAAAACGCATTCTAGTATGTCGTTGATTGAAAATTAAATGTAAGAACATATAATATGCAGCTGCGGTTAAGGGTTTTCCCGAACTCCGTTTTATAGCCAACCGCAGCGGTGGCCAAACGCTTGAGCATCCGCTTCGCATGCGAGAGGTGCGGAGTTCGATCCCCAGTACCGCCGGGTACCCACCGGTGATAGAATGGGTACAAGCTTTCCCCTGGTCTGGAGCTCGGTGCCTTTAGGGTGAAATTCTTGGGAAATGGGTCTTTGTCCCCAACTTGAGAAGTCGAAAATACCTTGTGCCATGGCACTCTTTGGCCACAGATGCCCTTGTGCCATAAAAATCTATAATGAGCTTGATAGCTGCGCAAGTGCGGCAGATTCGCATCCATGTAGCAAGAGGCGGACGTATAACAAATAGTTGACCCAATGATTTTCCTTAATGGATAAGCCTCACTAACCTCTCTCATTTTATAATCAAGCACTCTGGGCAAAAATATGCCAAATACTGCGATCTTATCAGTCCACCTCACAGTGTGGGCACTTGGCGTTACAGGAGTTGCACGCTTGGTTAGGCTGCCGGACATTTCTTCAATAATATGGGGAGAGGTTTGGGGTGTTTAAAGTTGGTTCCTTTAGTTATCCTCAAGAACGACTTTACAATTTGTTCTCTCTGCTTGATGTCTTCGTCATAAAAGCAAAATTAAATAAAAAGAAATTAGAGATAAGAAAAATAAATATAACCAGAAGTAACAGGAAATTCAGGGATGTTTTAAGAGGACGCGAAGAAATTCCATGTTTAATATTCATGGCTGCTAAATCTTCAATCATAGCTAACTTACCCAAATCCCATCAGTAAATAAATTTCACGTTGGCAGAATACTGCACATATAAATCCGCTATATGGATGCACAAATACCAATTTTTCCGGAACTGCAGGTGCAGTCCAGCGCAGGATTGATAGATCGTGCAATAAGCACCTGTGCATAGGTTTGCACGCACACCCTGCTTTGAAACAGTTCTTGTACATATCATCGCCGTCCAAGTATATTGTCAGCAAAACTAGTGCTTTCATCTCGCTGTTCCAGGACAGCGTTAGCGAAAAGAAAAGTTTTAGGGAGATGCTTCGGCTGGTACTGCGTTCAGATTAAGAGGAAGACATGAGAAACGTAATTTGGGGTGCTACAGACTCGCATTTATCAACGGAATGGAAAGAAGCTGCAGCATTGAGTATATGACCGCTTCGCTTCAGAGGATCGAATGCAAACTTGGGGTGTATTAAATAAACCAGGTTACCTATCCTACCAGAACAGAAATTGGAAGAGGTGGTATTATTGCTGTGAAGCACCAATTTGAGTAATTGAGTAATTACTAATTGGCATCCACCAAATCGCAGCCAAACAATTACAAAGGTAAGCAATAAAGCTTCTTAAAAGGAACAATGCAAGTCCAATGTTTTAAGGCGAATTTGATAAGATAAAGAAAATTTTCAGCAAATCATAAATTACCAATTACCAGCTCTGGAAGCGCGGCCATGCGGATACAAACGAAAGCTATACAGCGCCATATTAAATGATTTATTCATTATTGACAGACTGCCCTACGCAGCTTACGCTGACACTGGCAACTACCTTGAGATAGCCTTTTGCTGTAGGAATGCGGAAGTGCTAGCGTGGAATTTAATTGAGTAAGCGCTTGTGTTGTTTGGTCTCCCTTGTCTGTTGTCCTAAGTGTGCTTTATATAATTTTTGAAAGTGGATTTTAATTGTAGGTATTTTTACAACCAACATAAAGAAACGTTTAGAATAAAATTCAGTCGAATGTAAATTTCAGCTCTTTTTCAGAAACAGCTTTTCAATGATAGCACAACTGATTTAAATAAATAATTTGTTATTTTAACATTTTTAGGGTTTTTAACAAAAATGAAAGAATGGAATTACAAAGAACATCATTGCTTTGTGAAACGTAGGAACTACTGCTGTTAGACCATATTGTGCAGCGTTACCTATTTTTATCTCTTTAAATTTTATGCCGGTCATGGTTGTACTTAGTGCCTGCTGCGTACTATAACTCAATAAATAACCAACGGACCGCCACGGTGGCCTAGTGGTTTGAGCAACCGCCTCTAATGCGGGAGGTGCGGGGTTCGATCCCCAGTGCCACCGGGTACCCACCGGTGATACAGTGGGTACAAGCTTTCTCCTGCGTGGTGCTCGGCTTATTAGGGTGAAATGCTTAGGAAATGGGTCTTTGACACCGCCTTGTGAAATGAAACTACCTTGCGCCATGGCGCTCTTTGGCCAAGGCTGCCCTGGCGCCAGAAAATTCATCTTCCTTGTCATAAATAAATAACTAGAATATCACAAATTCGCAACACAGCAGCGGCTCGAAGATTGCGGATGTTGTAGCAAAAAAACAACGTATCAATCATTCTAGACCAAGCAACCGCTAGATATTGATTAGTTTCAGACAAGCACCGATTATGTCAATGCAGTAATTTCTCATTACCATCTAAACAAGCGTAGCCGCATAGCATGAGCTAGCTGTACAACATTGTTAGCAAAAACGATGTTATTAGAACGCATTTACCTCCGTCTCTAAATTGTATCAGCCAGGCAATTCATAATTTGATTATCATTGACGGCTTCTTACGAGTCCAGTTTGTCGTGTGAATTGTGGCACTTGCTCTCCGACTGAAGGCGAGTAGACCTCACCTAAAGCATTATTTTTAGTTTGGCGGAAAACTGAAGCACGGATACAAAGTTACGTTTAGGTACCACTTCGAAAAAAAAATTGCATTTGTTAGAGGATGCATCCGTACGGCGCAGCGTGCCGAACTCTCTTCGAAGAGAGACTCATCCTCATTTGCTGAACACTCATAGAGCGAGCTCAGTTAAACTACATCGAACTGGCGAAACCTGACGTTCAACTGAATCTCTCATCTGAATCATAAACCACCCTTGCAGGCTGAGTGTTCGAAACTGGTTATGCCTTCGTAGTGTGCAGCGGGGTTTGCGGAGCCTCTCCAAGCCGATCATCCCAGAGGTAGCCGGACGCCAAGCCGGGGGACGCTTGTGCCTATTTTTACTGGTGGGTAGCAGGCGGTGGCTTTCATACCAACCATCTTCCGCAGGTGACCGAAGAGTAGTGCCACAAGCACTGCGCCTTTAACTTGGATTACATCATGAAGCTGGGCATGTGGTCTTGCGCGTACAAATCTCTGATCTATTGACAGTGTTTAATCATTCGCTTGATTTCAAACTACAGGCTCAGGAGGACAAGATCAATAGGCCAGGTCAGTAATTTGATTCTTTTCACGACGACCGCCTGTATATATGTCAGTATCTCGTGCTACAGTGAATGTTTGGTCAATACAGATTGTGGAATTTCCCAACCTGTGCCAAGAATCATCAACGGCAGCACTGTTGCAAAGACTCAAGTGCCCTGGCTGGTGAGAAAAAGTTGCGAGAATAATCTCAATGGTGTATGATGTAGTGACAAAACAAATTTTGTGGAGGTATGCTGAGTGTTGAGATTTATATAGGCGTTTCATGCAGTGTGTAAACACAGAATGATTAGTAGTATGGCAAAGCATAATTGTACCTTTGATATAGGATACAGATTTTGAGCGGTCAAATCTTTTGTGCCCTCAAGGTAAAGCGCTAACATGTAGCAGTGCTGAGTACCTGAAAACTTGTGCAGGACTTTAATATTTTCAAAGAAAGGAAAGGTATATAACCATTCTTTAGAATGTGTCATGGTCTACTTAAGAGAATGGCTTGCACCGCAACAGCGCATGCGCTCTCCGGAATGAGGCGGCAAAGCATTACCTGTAGAAAACATTTACCGCCACCACGCACCGTCAGTTTTAAGTGGTGTCAGACTACCAATAACAGCGAACAGCATAACAACACAAAGGAAACAGTACTACAGAAATAATACCTGCTGGAGATGAAACACAGGCTGAAATAAATATTACACGTGGACGCTTTCACGACACAGAAGTGGTCAAGTGCGCTTGAGCTTGCTCTCAGCCGTTGAAGTTCTCGTTTTGTTACTCCCGCTGGGAATGTGCTGTTTCCGTTTTAACTGACGCTGGCACTGTAGAGATTGTTTTCTGTGTGTCCTGATATCGGGGCAGTTAGGACAATGATCTGATTCGGAGCAAGTTATCATAAATTTTCTACGCGATGCTTTTGCTGCCTTATTATTATCTGTTTACAGCTAGAATATCATATATCTTCATTTTATTTTTTAGATGTAAGGATCTTTACAATGTATTTTTTTCATTTTATTTTCGTGCCTCACATAGTTCACCTCATTTCGTTTTTTTTATTTTTAACATAAGTGATCAAATTTTCAACCTTTACCTGAGTGCTGAAGCAAACATTAATCATATACTTTTTCTTAAGGAATACCTTTAAAATGGCATGCGTGTTATCAGAGGACCTCCAAAACTACGATATAGCATTGTCGGCCACTCAGCTGTTTCAATCTATCTCTTCGGCTATGCGTTCGCTATGTCCCTTAGGTAGATTTATTTATTGAGTGCTTCTGCACTTCTTTGTTTGTAGTTAGGTGTTGTTGCATTTCTAGAGTGTTCAAGATTAAGTGCACTCACAATTCTTCTTATGCGCACTCTCCTGCTTTGTTCGCTTGAAACCCTGCTCATGCTCTCAAATTAACCGCTAGGGCTACTTGGTAGGCAAATACCATCGGCGGATCGGAGATTACACAGGAATAATCGCCATCATCATCATCAGCAGCAGCAGCAGCAGCAAAACTATTCCAATACGGGACAAAGGCTTCTCTTATGCACCTTAAAATGTCCCTTTCCTAAGCTTACTGCGGCAATCTTATCCCCGCCAATATCCTAACTTCATCCGGCCACGTTTGTCTGAAGCCCTCTCAACACTTTTTTTCTCCTGGAATACATCGTTATTTTAGAGAACCATCCGTTTCCTTGTCTTTGCGCCACTTTCACTGCCTATGAACATTTCGCCTCCTTCGTTTAGACTAGGACAGCGTTACCTCAGGTTTGTTTCCTTAGCCATTCTGCTTTCTTCTCTGCGCTTAATGCTACGCGTGTTATGTGAAATTTATAGATGAAACGAGGTGCTTATCTGTAGTTCTTTCGCCATTGTTGGACTCATCTGCTCCGCCCTGCACTGTTTTAAAAGTGCGCATGAAGTTCTCTTTGGTGGCCACGTACAGTAAAAAAAAAACTGAAAAAAATTCTTAGTGAACTGCACTTTTCTTATGCAGTCCAAGGCGGCTATCATAGCTTTCTTGTTATGATGACTGAAATTTCTTTCTTGGTAACATGATTGTAAGAAAATCTCTCAGGAAGGTAATGGGAAACCGGTAGAAATGCTCGAAGTATTCGTAAAAAAATGAATACACTGGCACATTTTCTTTGTTGCGAAACACGGTTGTGACAGTAAACGTTAGAAACTCTCCAATCTTTATCGCTATGATTGTAGTATATAACTAAGTTGGCGTCTTCGGATCATTAGGTGCGGATTGTAAGGCATTCATCGCATGGAGGTGGAATTTTTTGCGGCGGAAGTATTATAACAAGAAATGTAATTGTGACGGCGGCTCACTGCGTAAAGAATAGGTAAGTCATGGAATTCTTCAATGTGTTTAGAAATAAGCCTCAGACGTGTCAGCTGAACAGGAGCATTTGAAAATCAAATGTAGAATCGCCAAAGTGACATTAATACAAACATTGCGTTGTATTTCGGCGTTTAAAATATGTTGTTTATTTCTGGTGAAAGCACACAATTTTCTGAGCCACGAAGGAAGTAGTACATAGTCCCGAAAACAAATCCTACTCTGATGACACAGTGGCCCCAGGTTACAATTATATATTTACACAATTTAAGACTCCTCATAAAGGAAAAGGAGAGAGGGTATATTTGTGTCGAGCTTATCAGTGACTAAGAAAGGAGCAGAGACAGCAAGAAATCAAAAACCAAATTCTTGACAAAAGTTGCTAAGGACCCACTGTAGATAACACGTTGCCCTAATTAGTACTTAATGAATTTAAGCTTAAAACGGAAGCTTGCACCTATCACCCAAATAGGAGCGTACATGCAGCTGGAGTCCACCTTAGTGGAGTGGAATGTTTGAACAGCACAAACAAATAATTCAGCCTTTAATGCTGTATATTCGGTGCTTATTGCCATAACTCCTTTATGTGTACTGGAAAATGCGTCAGGTGTTAGGGAAACCATTCCTCACCACCGTAACCCCCACACAAAGCTAGTCAAAGCACGCCAGCGCCTTTTTAGAGCCAAAGCTCTACTTCACTACTGAAGCTGATAGGCAGGCCATCCTTGAATCCTTGAAATTTACCTGGAATATATAAATAATTAGAATATGTATTGCCGTAACTGGGACTTGAACCTGCGATGGTGCGAGCTGATAAGATACGCTGGCCGCTGAACAACATCACTATGATATCGCCGCAGCCGATCACACCATGTGCAAACGGAAACACTCGCGCCCTGTGCATTGCAAACCGTTGTCTTCATCAACTTCTATCTGTGACGCAATCAGATCAGGTCTTCTAAACCTCAATAAGAGCTTAACCCGAGTCTGATATTGTCGTCATACTTCCCGACGACTCCGCAAATAAAGCCATGACTCACGCTAAACACAAGCTTTCGCACGTCTTCTCGGTTTAACTGAGTGAAAACCCTACCAATCTTGCTCCTGCTAGCATCAGACCCCTTCGACTGCGCGCGGACGATCGTCAAAGATACGACGCTTTGTTTAAGTGTGGTGCATAGGAGCCTGAGTTGTTGTTATGAGCCCAAACATGATCCGGCTGGTTCATCGGCTCCAGGATTTTCACTTTGGGGTGGCAGCTAAATTACTTCAGTAGCTTGAACTGAACCAAAAACATTCCTTAATACGAACACTGCTGTTTGTTGAGTCATCGGCCGTGTCGCCGACATACGAAATGGCTGGGCTGCTCCATCACGAACTTGCAATTACGATGCCCAACAAAAAACATGCGTTCCTGTTCCGGTCATTACTCGGTCGAATGCCATTGTTGAAGTCTAATATATGAGGTTAGAAGCGGCAAGTTGTGCAGGAATCAAACAAGATGACAATGAACTTGCTGAAGTTATAGAAATTAAACCTATGCAGTTCTCGGGATAATTATCACAGGAATTGAAACTGTTCGAGGAGGAACGGGAAATTAACCTAAAGAAACGACATCGAAGCATCCAGGAAGGAGTGAAGCATAATCTGCGCTCTGGTTGAGCGTTGCCGCTTGAAGACCTTGTTGAAGACCTCAACGCCTTCAAAACGTTGTACTATGTGAAAAATATATGCAAACGAAGATGCCGACACCCTGGTCAAGACGTTTGACGCCTGTTGTGGTGACAGAAGCAATGAAGTGCAGGAACGCTACATTTTTGGCGCGAGGAAACAGGGAGATATAGAGCAGTTTCAAACGTATTTTGGAATAATGAAGGAACCAACAACGTAATGTAAACTAAATGCAGTGCACAAATCGCTAATCAGTGATCAGGTAGTCTTTCGGACGAATGTTTCCAAGCTGCGTGGAAAATGCTTCGAGGCAATGGCCTAAAAGTGGTAATGGCGGAAGAAATATGCAGAGTAGTGGAATCAGTGGCACAAAACGAAAACATATCTGAATGTACACGGCTGTCAGCCAGGACACCATCTGTCACTGTGTGCCACCATGGCGCCGCGGCACAGTACTCTGCCGTCGACAGAAATTCGTCTTGCTGCAAAAATTCAGCCCAATGTACGAACAGAGCCAGTAACTGGCCTATGGAAAACATCCTCCGGCCGCTGAAAGCTTAGTCATTTGGTGATTTGTTGCACAGACAAGGCTGTCGTCACTAAAGTCAGCAAAGTTGACTTGAACGATGAATTTCATGTTGTGGACACCGGCATTAAAGTTGCAACAGTGGGGACAGCACTGTTTAAGCCCAAGCTGAGCGTTCTGAACCGTTATTCCGTTTTTCAGTATACTGCAAGCTAAAAACTTATGATCTGAGGTGAATGAGCTCCATGCTGTGAGCAAACAATGATGGCGTCATCACCAACTTCGGAACTACTGTAAAAAAATAACTGTTGGGAATGTCGCCTCTTCAAACAATTCTGTCTTGTACAATATGGTCGTCCCGCAACATGGGGCTTGACGCAAGTGAAGCTTTGTGTTTGCGCAGGGCGCACTGACCACTATCCTCACTTCCCCTGATTGCCTCAGAAATCATGAATTTGATGCACGTCTTCGGAGTATTTAAAGCAGCTGTAGTATTTGGATTGGGAGACGTTTATTGTCAGCCCTGAACCCTATTGGGCACTATACTAGATGGCTTCTAGTCTATAGCTCTCGGCGACCTTGTGAGCCCACTCAGTGGCCCGGATTTGCGTCAGCGGGTCTAAGCTGGACATTATAGCCTCCAACCGCTCCATAGGAAGAACTGGTAGTAGGTCTGCCGGTGGCGGCACTCTTTAGTTTGCTACTGCAGCCTGCCGCTGTCTTTGTCGGCTAGCTAGCATGGGGGCTGCCCCTGTCCTCGCACCAACGCCTTTGCAACGAGATTTAGAGGATGGAGAGAGCTCGCGTCATCAAAACACATTCCTAATAATTGGGTGAGCCCTTTACTTCGGTAAAAATAAAAATAGCCGACTTAGGGTATGCATGGTCCCATGAAGCATCGACGACCAAACACAAATGCCACACTGCCAGCTTTCCAGGCGTGCAGACGTTCAAGCGAAATTTATCGGCGCTTGCTAACTTGGCTGCGTGGCCGCCATTTTTGATTTCATCAGGCAATGCTCGGCGATAGAACATAAAAAATATTCAATTTGGTACCTCTTGCGATAGATAGCATTACCTTTCTCTACCGTTAGACATCTTTTAAGTACCGGTTTTTTGTCGTGAGTACGCAGGTGCTGCGTGCTCCCCAAAATTAGACATACAATAACTGAAAATAATTTACGATGCATCCAAAGAGGGCGTTGGCGCGGCCCTTTTTGCAGAGTCACAGTGTTCACGGCCGAGCAGTGGCATGTGCATCCCGCGTGCTGACACTGTCCCACATTTTACCTACACATTGAAAATTTAGGCATTAGGCTTTTTTCTCGCCTCATAGAAGTTTCCTCGGTTTGTGTATGGATACTTGGTCTTTAATGACACCGACCACACAAAAATATAAATCATTCGCCTGTAAAGAAATTTATAGCATGTTCTTATTCTTACAGTTGTATTTTTTAAGACTTCTCGCGCGGGACTATACGCCGCAGAACGTTTCAGGGTAGCACAATCTCTTGGTGGATATGCTGTCACGATTTACTTGTGCAAGTTAGTAGACAATATTGGCGCCACGGAAGCCATTGAATTTCACACACTCAGCTCCTAAACCACATGGCAACGAAAACAACATTGAAAAAATGGCGAAAGAAACTGCTCGTGGCTGTTAATTGCGGAGTATAATCACCAACTTAACAGGAGGCAAAAATGCAAGATAGAGTGAAGGCTTTTTCATCTGAACGGTCTGTATTGAAAAGGATACTGTTCAAAGTTAGAAAAGGCATCATACCGAAGAGCCTTCAATGGAAAATGCAACCAAACGCTCATTGTGGCTACCTTGGCTTATAGAAGTACCAAAAAAAGGAAAAACGCCTCGTGTTTTTATCATTGCTATCTGAAACACAATGATACCTGGCATGTTACTTTCGAGTCCTCACAGCATTGTTGATTACGTCTAAATCATTTCAGCGCGAACAAGACCCACCTTCGCTCTCAACATTTGACGAGGATGCACCTTTAGATGCTTAGGCTGCACTTCGTGTCTTCTTGCACAATTTTGATGAGATTTAGTTGCAGATGAGATATAGCTTCAATTCAGTTGTTCAATTTATTTCACAAGATTGTGTTAGTTTTCAGCGTTCATTGTACACGTATTTCCTAAAGAATGCAAAATTCAGCTCTAAATTCACAGATTCCGGTCTCTACTTTCATGATGTTAGAAGTCTCCATTACAGATAAAAATTACTAAGGATTGTGGTACCATTTCTTTTATGATCAGCAATGTGCCTCCCAAACTGCTTCGAAATCACCAGCATGCGATCATGTATCGACGAACACTGGTGGTACCAAACAGAGAAAAAGTTTGCGGCCAAGTGCAATTTCAGGAATTTTTATATTTTAACTAGCAGCTTTAAAGTACACTTCAAGAGGAAAGCGTACAAAAGATGTATCTTGACAATATTCTTCATATGACGCACACGATATGACGACTATAGCAGTCTAACGTAGGTTATAGCCACCCAAGTTGAATCCAGAAAATAATTTTTAATGCACGTTTAAAGAGCTGGAAGAGAGCAGAGTGCATCAAAGAGCAATTGTTATTTGATGTTGCACTGCCTGGTATCACTAAGTCGGCATGGGCAGGGCATGAGACGCGAGCGAGGATAACGGAGGCTTCCAAGGCGTGGTGGGGCGGATTCTTATAAAAGACAAACATAGAAAAGGGGAGGAAAGAATCACATGAGTGGATGAGATAAAGAAGTTAGCTGCATAAGATAGCTACTGCTCGCGCCGAACAATGCCTTATTTGGAGAGATATGTGAGAGTCCTTTCTTCCGCAGTGTCCAAATTTCTGTCGAGGGTTATGATGACCATTTATACAGGCTGCCGCTGTCTGGAAAGGGCATTCAAGGCTCGTAAAACAATCTGTCAAGTTGCGATTGTACGCGCGAGCCGCACTGCTATAGCTAAGTGCGAAACAGTGTTTACATTAACCGACTTCAGGCTGCATTCGCTGCTGCTCCCACTTCTCGAGCTTCCCTAAATAAATGTCCGTCCTAAATTTGGTGACGGAGCTGGGTTAAATTTTAGTATCTCTTGCCTTGATTCTCGTTTTTTTTTTCATAATTGGAATGTGATGCAAGATGGGATTGGGAAAAAGCGATTTCGTAAAAACTGAGATGACATTTATAGTCTTATTTCACATGACGAATATTTTACTCCTGCGGAATGGTGTCCCAACAACAAGACAAGTCACTGGTATTGCCTATTTCAAATTTCTTTGCGCAGGGAGGCTTTCCTACCATTAGCTTTTAGGCAGGTATCAGTAGAGTTGCTGCACAGATTCAGGCAAAACGAATCATTTGATGCCCGAGCATACGCGTTAATCAATACAAAAACGAGGCCGGACCTTTCACTCATAAGTTATATTACCTTGCTTAAAATTTCTCAATTTTTTGTTTTAATTTCATTGATATAGTGGCTGTGCTCAGGAGTTTTGACAGAAAATGAAAAAAACACTATTTTGATAAATTAAGAGGAAGCAAACATTCTCTAATTCCTACTCAGCTAAAACAAAGAATACAGATATGTAGTTTTTACACAAAACCCGCCATTCTGCTTAACAGATTAAGGCATCCAACAGGTTCTCACTGCTCGTAGCAGCTAGGACCAGGATTAAGGCTCCACTTGCTTCCAACTGGTACCAACTTCGAGTCATTCAATTAGGCAGTTAGGAAATATTTTATTATTGAATCAATTTATTTTCAATGTAAATAATTTTACAAAAGGAATCCACATCGAATGGAGCATGCTTGGAGGTAACAGAAAGAAAAAAGCTTTGCTTCTTTTATCTTACTTTCGTTTACGCAGTTTATTAGTATGATATTTGTTGAACATACATCAGTCAGCATATATTCCAATATAAAGTGAGGTAGAGCATTGAACTATTCACCTCTAAAATATTTCTGCAGCTAAATGGGAATATCTGCACAAGCAAAAATAAAATATCATAAATATGACGAACAATAACCAATGCTTGATTGGTACTGTTTACCACGTAATGCAGCATCCGCTGTAGCTTGCAGGAGCCCCAGCAATGAGCTGTTTAACTGTTTATATTTCACAGCCAAATTTTGAAAAAAAGGAACTGCCTGCAATTATAGTCTTTACAAAAGGAACCCTGGTTCGAAGCCGACCCCGGAATCCCGTTTTGATGCAGGCGAAACGCAAAAGTTGCCCGTGTGCTGGGCGATGTCAGTGCACGTTAAATTTGTTCAGGGGGTCGAAATTATTTCGGTGCCCTTCACTACGGAACCTTTTTCTTCCTTCCTTCACTTCCTCGTCTATCCCTTCCTTACGGCACGGTTCGGGTGTCCAACAAGAGATGTCAGCGAGTTGCTGCGCCGTTTTCTTTTCCCAAAACCAATTCTTTTCTTTTTTTTACGCACACCGCAAAGCACAGAGGTATTAAACTGCCACGCCTCGCTCACCCCAAGCGCTGGCATTGATAATGAAGTGGTAAAGGCATGACCCTAACTTTATGTTTCCGATTTTATGATACAATGTTGATTGCAGTAGGTACAGAAAATAGTAATTCTGCCACGTTATGTCGCTTGCGCTTTGAAGAACTAAATTCGCGACTTACCTTGGGAATATTAATGGCACTGCATATGAATCGGAGCGAGTGGCAAAAATGGATTCGAATCGAATAGATTGTGTGGCGTAGAGTTAAATAAAATAAAACAAAAGAACATAGCAGCACTCTATGCAGGATGGACTGCTGGTGCTTGCAGCCGCGTGTACCTCCAGCCGTTTCCTTAAACGAGGAGCACTGTCTAAAATCTTGTTAGCCTAATAATATTGCCTGAGCGATATTTAAAGGACAAATCGCGGAACCACTAAAATATATACAGCGACCAGTTACATGTAGCAACTGGCAGCATCTAAGCGGATTTCTGCAGCGTAAGTGGTTCCTCAACGAACATTGCTATGTTCCAATTTCGTCCCAATTAGGACTAGGCTATCTCCGTAAACTGTGCACTTGTACTAGGTCATCCCCCTATGAAGTCGAATGGGGCCATTACGGTTTATTTTAGCGCCATATACAGCAAGCTCCGCAGGTGGGAAAGTTGAGTTAACATTTATTTTATGGTACGCTATAGGTGCGATTAGCCTTGAGTTAAGTCTGCTCCGAGTTGCTGCCCCTTAACGGGGCATTAAAAATAATTGAAGAGAATGGCGTGTACCTGAAACGTGTACGTAGCCAAGCGCACCACCTGCAAGAGGCAAACAGCCACTGTCAGTACTTAAGTGAAGTATCATAAAAAGGCGGAAGCCTCCGCTTAACTGTCTGGTTCCCACTCGCGGAAGAGATGTCCCTCAGAGATCTATGTAGCCCCCACTTGAGTGAGGCGAGCAAGATCCACCGTTCCGCGACGTAATTAAGGAAACCAAAAGAGATGTGTTCTAAATCAGCTTAAATACCGAAGCTGAGTCGATTCCAACTATGTTATATATCCATGCTTTATTATGAGCAGAATCGCGTCTATGGAGTCTCTATGAGCTTTAATGCTTTATCATCAGTTGCGCATTCCATAAATAGGTACCTGTAACAGGACACAGGGCGACGTCAGCAGGAAAAACACAACCCAACAGATTGATAATAATCTTTTATGGTAAAACGGACTGCCGAGCTAGCAGAGCGATTGGCTTGTGCTTGATTTCCACTGAACTGAACATAAATGTCTTCCTACCCTATGCTATGAAAGGTACATAAAAGGTTCTCGCACAGCTTCAGCCATTCATTCAATCTCGCTCCTACGTGGCACTCGCGGTGATATACGGCATACTACGTTCACCGTTATGGACGAAGATGGCGTTGGTGAACTCTCTCATTGTTCGGTTGCACTACAAATAAATATCCCCGAAAGCAGAGAATTTTAGCGAAGTCTCCCCTAGCTGAGTTGGTAGACCGCCAGATGTGAAATCGGGTGGTCGTGAGTTCGGACCCCACCGGCTTCATATCCTTGTTTTCACTTCTGCTTTCTTATCGATTATTTTTAAGCGAAAAAGTAACTATAATATAAAATCTAAATAAGGAACACCACAAACTGAAATAAAAAAACGCATCCCCTATGCTTCGTAGTTTCTGTCACTGCTGGCTTTAGTCATGTATGTCCTAACGAACACCTTGTTTCTCTTCGCCATATCTTGCAATATTGAGTCGATTTCGACTTTTTTTTCAAGGCCGTCAGCAGATAACAATTTTGCGCTTTTTGAAACGCATTGGGAAAGAACACTGCCCTTGGACATAAGTCGCGGTGCTTACCAATCTGATCTCATGCGCTTTCGATACTTACTCGAATTGAACGACCACAGATCAGAGTGTATGAATTCCTCGAGATTGTGTTTTACTCCAACGTCCTAAAAACATTCCATACAGAGGTTTGAAGTCCGCTGTGATAACGGTTACTTCCGTCGAATGTTGAAAGGCTGAAAGCACAGTGATGCTGAATGTTGTTAATCGTTTCAAGGCGCTATCTCGAGATGACAGGCTTGGACGGAATCCTGTCAAACGCAATGAAAGAGCCTCAATGGCGTCAAGGCTACATGCTAAGCCAGTAGGTTCTAGCTTTTATATCAGCTTACCTGCATCATCATCGTTTTGCCAGGTTTCAGCATCAGAGCATGAAATAGAATTTTCACCATGTCGGAACATTGCTGGTCTTCTATACCTAATTAAAGTGGCTGACAACCGCCATCCTGTGACCCAGAGAAAGGTTCTGTAGCATATATTTGGCGACAAGGTGGAAATCTGCTAAGAGCCTTTGTCGTATTTCGACTGAAAACTGCTACCAGCTGACACCCAGCTGGCAGTATCCACTTTTACCTGCTTAATCCTACTGAAACCAGCAAAAGCCAGTAGCACCAGGAAATGCTCGGCAAAAGTTTAACATTATTCTTTTCTCCCAGCACCTTCAATCCGAAGGGCACGATTTATGTGTTCTACAACAGCACAAATCTTTCTGGCAATCCAGTCATTCTGGCAAAACGAGGAGTGGTCCACAGACTCTACGAAAACCCGTTTCAAGGATACGACATAGCCCTGTTAAAGGTGAGTAACCTCACGCCTCAGGCTATCACTTGCATTAAGCAGGGATCGATGTGTCCAGGCCACCCTCTTTGTCGGCGTATATAGCTTAAGCGTCATCGGTAAGTCGTCGGCAGGAAGTCTTAGTTGGCACTAGTGCTTTCGATAACAGCCAAGAGTTCGCCCATTTGTACAAAGCATTCTCAGTGCACCGACTCGTAGAGAACGGTACCTCAGACGCACATCACCTAATAATTCCATCGCAGCTACGAAGGCTTGCCAATCAGGAGCTCAACCTGTGTTACAGCTGTAGCCTCGGGTTACAAGTTATGACTGTTCGCAGCTAGCAATTGCTTAAATTGTACTTAAACTTTTGTTTTTATGCACCGGAGTCGATTCATTTCAATACAGACTACAATTTTTGAACCTTACTCTATTTAAATGATAGGCTGCACTTCGAAACAAAATATAATGCAGCTTTGGAGCCTTTTCCGCCAGATTTGCATGTATTTCTATGGCGCGGTAAATGTCTTTCTCAGCAGATACGACGCTCAGTTTGCTCATGGCGCCCATTTGTTGCCGCTAGCGTGCAGTCCGCGAGCGTAAGTGACTGAAGGCCGGAGTTCAGAACTACAGTGGATGTCACTCCAAATCTGAATTGTTTTTTTTTTATTCTGTCGCGCCTCAGACTCAGGCGCATTGCCCGAGCCTTAGGCGACACACTGCAAACAAAAAAAAAACAATTGGGATGAGGATCGTGGAGCCACGTTTCGCGAATGAGCGCTATACGCGGCGCCCATTAACGTGATTCCCGCCAATATCTCCCATATTGAGGCTACAAATGGGAAATTTTAGATGATTTATTTCCAACAAAGCACCACACCGCTGCGAAACTTGGCACAATGGACCAGAAATCTGCAAAGAATGTACAGTGATAATTGCGTTGAAATCAGACATGGCAAAAAAAAACGCCGGAGTTGCATTTGAAGCAGATTTACTCTACGTACTACCCGTCATGAGAGTGCATTTCTTACTTTGGGCGACTTGCAGGGCTAGTTAATTTGCTTGAGTGCTGACGCAGGCACTGAACTTCCCATCCGTTTTTTTTTCAGCAGTCAAGCAATATGGGCTTCCAAAGGATCATTTCACATCTGCATGGCTGCGACCTCTTTTCGCGCAGTTCTTTCTATGCTTTTATGACTGAAGGAACCACACTATGTTGGCGCTCAGACACCGCGAGGGCATGCTCGAAGCACTCGAAAGGACACCGAAGTGCTGACTCTCCCGGCTATAGTTTTTTTGATGGAAAACAGCGCAAACATCTTTCAGAGGAAAAGGAAGAAATTTCAAAATTTCTTTCACAAGGAGAGATTTTTGGTGGCGCGTCCCAAATTGCGCGCAACAGTCGGCTAACTTGATATCGTAAGACTCAGTGACGAACAAAAAAGTTCGGCGGCAAAGCCCCCGCTATGCGCCTGTGTGAATGTGTTTTAATGGTTTCTATTACAATGTGTAGAAAACTAATATTTTGTTTAGCGTGAATTTTTAAGGATATTACAAACAGAACACAGTTACAGTAAAACTCCGAATGATAAAAAAGAGAAACTTATTTATACGAAAATTCTCTTATAATGCGTGTATTCTCATAGATACCAACGGTCTTAAGGTACCCATCCCTAAGCATATGGTTGTTATACAAATATTTATTTAATACGGGGCAGAATATTAGGGAACATGTATCCAAATCCATTTTCATGATCCCAAATGCGAGTAAAGGGAGAGCTTTCAAATTTGTTGTAAATGTTATAGGTATGCATGTTTTACGTTCTACAGAGGCCGTAGAAGATGGTTGAGGATTCTCTTTTATGGTATCAATTTAGTTATCGATTTTTTTAGAAAATGATAAAAGACTGGGAAAGAATAACAGTGTTTCTCACAATATGTTTTTTCTTCCTATATTTTGGAGTTTATGGAAAGAGCGTAGCTTCCTTTGCTAAGATTTGTTCTCTTACTAAAATGTTGTGGTGTTATGATAAAGAAATAAGACATCCGTTAAGAACCCCAGCCTCTCCGCATTGCACTGCTAAAGATTGTATTTTGCGAACTTTCTTCGTTTTCTTGCTCAGCTGTCCAGACCTTTGCCAAAGTTTGACAATTTTGTGAGGCCAGTGTGCTTGCCGCGCCAAAGTGAGGAGACACCTGAAAAGAAAATGCTCTTAGCAGGATTCGGCTTCACTAACTACGGTAAGTGCTGATAGAGCTCTTCTCAGTCTTGTGCACTGGGAACAAGGCTACATGCTTTAAAAATATTCAAAGTTTCATGGTTAATATCTGAATGAAAGCTGTGAATAACAAGACCTACATTAAAATAAAAACTAAGTTTTCATTACAAACGGAAATGTTGCGTGAAGTAAAAAGAGCAAAAATAAAGTGAACTGCTCTTTGAAACTGGCAGTGGCAGGCGCCTCAGTTGGCCGGTTGCTAACACGTCGAGAGCTGGTGTCTTGTTCTGTGCTAACGAAGTAGGAACCAGCGAAATAATTCGCCAGCGCTTTATTTTCTTTCCATTTGAAACTAAGCTTTCGTCGGAATCAGTAACCTTGAAAAACATTTTTGCCTATTTGGGCATCATACGCCACCAGGTGCTTGGCCCTGAAACTGTTTAATTTTTTTTTTTTTTTTGGGGGGGGGGGGGGGCTTAGGTGCAGCTGCCCGTATGCAGACGCAGTTGAAATCGGCCTTAAGTCTCTCTTCGCGCGATACAATTTTTATAGCACGTTCCCAACTCCTGAAGCCTATATGTGTCCTACTATCTCCATCTTGATATGCCTAGCAAGGAAAATCAGAAAACTGATTCTTATTTATTCATACCCTCAGTTTGGTGGCGTAACTTTCCTCTGTCTCTAGGACCTCAAACAAAAGCTGTGTCAGTCAGGACCGATCTCTGTGATGTTGCTAATGGTATCATCTCTGTGATGTTGCTAATGCGATAATGGTAGGAGGGCTAATTTTAAATACGAAGCGCGAACGCCAAACAACAGAGAAAAGTTGTGATGATTTTAGTCATGAAATAAAGTGAAGGGGCTAAATTGTAAAGAAATTTTCTCTGTTTTAAGAAATATTTTTTATAGAGGAATATTTGTCTGAGGACTTCTTTTAGGACTGATTATTGAAAATGGAATACTTCATCCGCCACGAAAGAACAACTGTATAAGAACACTTAATTGGATAATAAGTGCGTTAAATTCAGAAGACGACATGAAAATATAATAAAGTCGTGGACAGCATTTATCTCTGGGTTCTAAGCAAGAAACAGTGACGTAGCCTTATCCGGGGAAGTGAAAGAATGCCAGGAATATACTTTCTATTACGCGCACAGAAACGTAACCACATAAAAAAGCAAAAAGACCAAATGTATTAATAGAAATAAAATAAATAAAAGCAGCAGTATCGATTAAAACGAAACACCAGTTTTTATACTGATCCTTCGAAAAAAGGGATGGCTTCAACTCAGAAAAGCGTCTCTTTCGTTTCGAAATACCAAGCGTTAGTCTGTCACTCTCTAAACGAAGAAGAAGAATAAATAAAGGTAAACATTTCCAATATTAGGAGACAAATAAAATCACTATTGTTACGGCTGCATGCAAAATAAAAAGACAAATAAAATTGCTGTTCAAGGCCCCTGTTCAGGAGAAACATTCGCACAAAGGCATGACAACGTACAAACAAGTGATGTCGCTCTGCACAAATCAGCTAGCTTTTTCTCTTGGTAACTTCTATGGCAGCCATTCTGTAATCTTTGTTGCAGCCAACTAACAACTGAAGATAATTTCTATTTACTTGAGCATATTCAAATGAAATATTTTGTTCCCCACAAAACCTGCATCCACAACTAGAAATCTCCGGTATTGAATATAAGCCTAATCAATGCGATTTCTTTTTATAAAGAGTAAATTTTGCATATATTCGTAAACGGTACTCCTGGACGCACATATCACGACGTTAACAATAGCTCTCTGTGAGTTATAAGAAAAAGCAAAATGCGACATGCTGTGTGCCGAAGAAGGGCTGATATAACAAGGCTTGAATTATTTATGCAACATGCAGAAGGAAAGGGAACCAAACAAGCTTTGTACCTTGTCACGAAGGCGATGAAAAAAGACGACTGCGAGAAGCGTTTGAGGACGCCCAACGGTACCTTGGCTCCGATGAATTTGATCTTTTGCACTAATCATCGAAGTGGATCCGCATTTCAGGTACGTACACACATCCTCATGTGAGTTCACAAAGAGGGGTGTTTGTGGTTTACGCGTATTCAGCATTTTGCTTCTTAGAATAAAAAAAAATATGAGTCTTCCTTTTGAGCTTGCGCGTCCAGACTGCTGGAATTATGTTCTTACGCATTAAATACTTTACTCCCACAATGTCGCGGATCTCAGTCGAACGTCATGCCGAACTATAGACGAAAGGTTGGTAAGAAATTGGGAAAGAAAACTACACACACAAAAAATGCCACTTTCAGTTCTATTAATTTTTCATGCACCGCAAAGACATGTATTTTTGAGCTTTTCAAGAGGCAACGCATCAGACGAGCTATTTAACTGCAGTTTCTCTTAACAGGGCTCAAAAATGCGGCAGTAGTTCGTTTAATTACTGTTTATTTATGTTAACCAAAATAACAGAACAATACATGGCCGCAACCAAGGTAGGGGACAACGATTTGAGCTGCTCGCAGTGACCGCAATGACAGATAAAGTTATCTACTGCACTGTGAGAATAGAGAAAGGAGAGCTTGTTTATTAGACGCCGTGGGTCATTTTCTTTTTCTGCATTTAGCCTTGTTACCATCAATCTGTCCTCTATGTGTTTAGTGGCCCTATTGCTACAATGACAGCTGAAGTGAGTTGCTTGGCGCACGATTGTCTGCTAGTCTACACGATTCTACTCACTTAATTTCGTTTCTGACTAGCCTACTGTTTACTTGACTGGGACAACACGACATGGTCAATTATAGATATATGAAAGAGGTCTTTTTCCTGTTCTGGGCGCAGTCAGGCTGATGATGACTGTTTACATAAAAGATGAAATAAATGTAATTGTAATCGGTGGCTTCTTTTCTGAGTCTTGTAAAGCATTTTCATGATAAAAACTGAGCAAGCGGCATTACACTGCGTCACGGACTACCTCACAACTCTTCCCCACTAGCAGAATAACTACTTTAGTCGGAAAGTTTCCTTCACAAAATAGCAACTTGATTTGTTTCGCGGCTTAAAGGATATGCCTTCTAGAAAGTTTCAGTTGCAGGTGTTTAGTGGAACGTAATTTCATGTTTTTAAAGTTGCCGAAGAGCCGTTCGACACTTCCATCTGCATCGAAGAGTGTCAAGGTGCATTTGCACAAATTTCCGCGGTGTCATCAAACCGACTAGTGTTTCACAGGAACGACGAGTGCTTGTTGACGAAGCTGATGCTATTAGAATTTTTGTAATCTAGGTTGACGGGTTGACCATGACGTCGTGTTGCACTTCAGCGCTGGCGCAAAACGAGGCCGCAACGGCCGGTGCAAAATCACTTGCAACTAAATATTAACGCTGCACATCGCTGTGTTAAGTTAATATCCTTGATTACTATGGCCATAGGGCCTCTTTCAAGATAAAAAAGAAAACCAAAATCATTTTGCCCGTAACTCTTTCAGGAAAATAGACTCACACTGGTCCCGGTAAGGCACTGCAGTGAATACGTGCGGCAAAAATGACTGGAAGTGTAACGGAGTACAAACACTCCTCCAAAGATGGCTCCCTCAAATATATTTCAGGTCCCCGGTTAGTGATGCCGTTTTTGGTAGAATATATGTAAATATCACTGACGTATCTGAACAATACAGCGGCTTTGCCAGAGTAATTTAGACATACATAAGAATTTTTGCAAATAAAACTTTTTGCGGGCACTATCTCTAGGACTCATTGTGACACGCGCGAAGGATAATGAGTCATGCTACTCTCCAGTCTGGGACCCTCCAATCGGGACCCATGGTACTATGCTGGAACGTGTACAGAATCGTGCAGCGCGATTTGTCACAAACAAATATTCGTTTAATGTCCGTAGTAGCTGCATCAAGCAGGGGTTGAACTCGGACTCACTGGAAAAGCGCCGTTTGCGAATTAAGTTACAACTTCTCTACCGAATTTAGTGCAGTAAAACTGGCAATAACTCTAAAACTTATTTGCTCCCACCACATTTTTTTATCAAGAAGATGCAACCACGAATGGAAGATACGTGAAATGACGTGTCGTACTGCTGCCTACAAACGCTCTTTTGTCCCACATGCTATCAATAAATGGAACAAGCTGCTTCACTCTGTAATCTAATGCTAGTCCGAGGCTGTTTTGTGGAATGTTGTCTGACCTCTGATGTGCTTTATGTACATGGATACTCTTTCCCGCTCTTCATATTTCGCTTTCTCTATTTCCTTACTTTGACTGATGTGATTTCACATTGAGGATCCTTTTCATTTTACATAACTGTTTTTGTGCCAGAGGTTGAGCCCATGTCTAATGTTGTAAGATGTATCTTTGAAAATTGTATGTTTTTATCCACCCTGAAATTATGCCTTCAGGGCGCTGCAGGAATTGTGAATAAATAAATAAGAAATAAATGTGTCAGAAGACCAGCAGTTAGACATTCTTGTGCAATGCAGAAGGAGTGTTGTTCAGTGTGAAAAGATTATCTTGCATAGCTTGGGCGTGAAATCCCATTCAGAATTTTTTCTTTGCAAAGGTCAATAATTCCCAGATTGTCACAGGACTTGTTATAACGTCGCCTTTTTCCAACGCAGGGAGACTCGGGAAGCGGTCTGACGGCTTATGTTCGGGGAGGCCGAGCACCAAAGTCAGTTTTATTTGGAATTGTGTCCTTTGGCCAGCATCGTGCGTTTGGAGTAGCTCCTAATATATTCACTCGCATTTCTATGTATAGGAGATGGATTGAGAATTCACTGAAGAACATACACAAATGGAAAAAAGTAATCAAATAAAGCGATGAACTGGATTTCGATATAAATATCCGTCGTTTTACACGCTTATAAGCTTAGATACACTTGTTCAGATATGAAATAAAAGAAAAACCTCACTTTTGGTGTCTCTGATATTATTCTGTGGAATCTTTGGGGGTTTCTACCCCTGTTAGATGGGACAATGATTGCCCATTTCAAACAAAACCACTACTATAAAAGCCCCGGAAAGCCTGGGATAAGATTCCCTTTTGGTCTAAACAGGAATACCATACGTCCCAGTTTTACCAATATTGGTCGGAAATGATAGAAGCTAACAGTCACCGAAACCAAGGAGCATAAAGGATGACTTTTATAATTTTTTTCGTAGTTTTTATTAATTCTAGACTAATTGAAGGAGAATAGCGGAACAATTTCGTGGCTTAGTGATTGAGAGCTGCTCCATGAGGTCTTATTTTAAGCACGGTGAGCAGAAATGTTTGCTTCACAGCCTTTATAATTTACACGAACTGCAATGCGAGGCTCCAGGCTTGCAGACTGATAAAATTACAACTGTTAAGTGTCACCTTAAAAACGTTTGATGCGGAACGCTTTCGGATGGACCGTGTACGATCCCACAGCAATCGTGCTTCCCACTCTGAGGAGCCAACTAGACAAGCTTTGCTTTATGAGCGTCACCACGTGGCTCCCAAGCGGGTGTCGGAGATCTACTATTGTGGTGTCCTGGTCACAATTGCAGATGCAATAGTTAATGAGTTTGCACATCACTACGCCTCTCTTTTTTTCTGCCACTGCAAGCAAGGTTGATGATGTTCACGTTGCGCACTGCTTGCTGTCTTTAATTACTCCTGTTGAATGCGTGGCATGAATGCGTGGCAATAATTTGTCCTTTAACCTTGTGTGAATTCAAACAGGCAATAAACCAATTGCCACTTTTAAATACCTCAGGACCTGACGGCCTCTCAGGGGAATTTTACCGGATATGTAAAACTGTTTTATCCCATATTCTCCTACAAATTTTTGAAACCAGTATAAATGTGCGATTTTTGCCACCGCCATTTACCAAAAGCTATTATGCCTTGATACCAAAAACTGATGATAAGGAAAAACTACGATTTGTTGATGGCTACTGACCCATAACGCTTTCTAATGCTATTATGAGATTTTTGCTAAAATACTATCCAATCCGCTACAGCTTGCAATGTCTACATTGATTGGACCTCATCAAACATCTGAATTGAGAGGACGGTCAATGCAAAGTACGTTATCTACATGTTGCGCGCAGGGTGTTGCAGTACTTCGGGGACACTCATGAACAACGAGCACTGCTGCAGATTGACCTGACAAAGGCGTTCGATCGACTGTGCCATTCATTTCTTTTTTCTGTTTGAAGTCACATTAATATTGGTTTAGTTCTTTCTTCTGGGATACGCTTTTGTTACAAACATATCCAGTAATTCTGGAAAAAAAAGCATTTTTGAATGAGAAGCCATTTATGAACGAAATTTTTTATATAATGTAAGATTTCATTATAACAATCAAGATATCTGCAGATTATCCGGCGTCGGTGTTGAATGTCATCTATATTAACGTTTCTGCTATCGCCAAAGCGTTCCTTATTGGTTTTATTAAAGTGTCGGAACTTTTTGATACCATCGATGGAAACACGGTAAAGAAAGCTTTTGCCACATATAAGAAGAATGGACCATTATTACCGTAAAAAGTATCTTAAATTTTTCTAATTTTTAACATTTTTGTCCGAAATTTCTGGACATGAACTGCTCCACTCCCTTGATTGTAAATGGCTGTCTGTCACATCCAATCTGCATTCATTGATCTGTTAAGAATGTTGGCTACTTTCCCCGCTCCTGCTTGCGCTGTACTTGGAGCCACTTTCCATTAGTGGCATGGCCAGTAGAGCCGTCACTGGTTTTCGTATTATGGCCCATGAACTGAAGGTATTAGCTTATGCAGATGACCTCGCGTTTCTGTGCATTCATAAGCCAAGCGCCGCCGCGGTGGCTGAGTGGTTACGGCGCTCGGCTGCCGGCCCGAAATACGCGGGTTCGATCCCGGCCGCGGCGGTCGAATTTCGATGGAGGCGAAATTCTAGAGGCCCGTGTACTGTGCGATGTCAGTGCACGTTAAAGAACCCCAGGTGGTCGAAATTTCCGGAGCCCTTCACTACGGCGTCTCTCATAGCCGAGTCGCTTTGGGACGTTAAACCCCCATAAACCAAACCATAAGCAAAGCATCGATGAGGTTATTCGTTTAACGGAGTAATAAGGTTCAGTGTCGGGAGTTCAGGTTAATCGCGCTAAGGGTTACGGTCATTGGTTTAGAATGTGGGGAGCGATACCTGCTGAATATGCTGGTCTGCAGTGGACACGTAGGCCTCCCATATATCTCGGCGTCCCTTTGAGTACAGATAAGCATAGTGCACATTACTAGAAATACCTCATGCGTGCTCTTCAGCGCAATGCTTAGACTTTGCCCCCACGGACTCTTAATTGTTGGCAGAGCGACAGAATGTAATCTGTTTCTCGCAAAAAATTATTACGTATTCCAAAATATTCATTGTACAAGACTCTATATCCAGCCTTTTCAAACGGTTTTCGCCACTTTTGTATCGGATTCGATGATGATGGATTTTTATGGCGTAAGGGCATCTATGGCCAAAGAGCGCCATGGCACAAGGTATTTTCAAATTCTCAAGGTGGGGTCGAGGACCCATTTCCCAAGCATTTCACCCTAAATAAGCCGAGCACGAGACCAGGGGAAAGCTTCTACCCATTGTATTACCGGTGGTACCCGGTACCCGGCGGCACTGGGTATCGAACCCCGCACCTCCCGCATGCTAGGCGGATGCTCAAACGACTAGGCCATCGCTGCGGTATCGGATTCGTCTTTTGGATCTATATGGCGTGAAAACATTCTCCGGCCAATAAGAGCTGGCGGCCTTAGTTTAGAGCACCTGTACGTCCGGAAGTTTCGCGCTACGTATTTTTCTGTGTCACTGCACACCCCCAATACTATGTGCATTCTCACAAGTTAGTTTAGCTGATATTTCTCGAGCATATTTGGGTCTTCTAATGTTTCTGATCGACCTTTTTCGGGCGCTTCATGCATGCGGTGTATATCGCTGTTTGTTTCTCCAGGAGTTCCTGTTTTAGGTGTCGAGGAAACGTTTCTACCACGATTGATTCTGTATGCTCTTCCCTCCGTCCATGTACCGTTCTATGTATCTTGGTTTACCTGGAGATGAAGTTCTCAAAAGAGTTCGTAAAATGCCGCTTCCGCCATGCACGAAGACATTTTTCTGAGATGCATAGCGAGATACTGCCCGTTACAACATGGTTAGAAAGAAAGGACATTTTTGTGACCACAGCTAAATGCCGCCTTTGTGATGCTGCAGATATGACTGAGCATTGTTTCATCGATATAAATGATGCCGTGCATTTTTGGGGTAAACTTGCAATGGGCATTGAAAAAAAAAGACTTCATTTGACACCGCATTCTGTGCGGTATCTCACTGCACTGTCATTTGTTGGCGAATTTTTAGACACGTTTTTTTTACAGAATGAAAAACACAGCCTCTGGAAAAGGCGCATGAAGGACCGATATTATGAACCTGTCTCTGCAAGAGACCACTTCAGCAAAATTATTGTTAAACTGAAGTAGTTTTACGCACAGGTTGATTCTGCACCAGAGTGGCAAGCACTCTTAGTGTTATCTCTCTTCATTACCTACTTTCCAGCGCGTCGTTGCTCAGGTGTGTCGTATCAAGATGTAATAGTGATGTGCCCTTGCCGCGTTTTTTCTCGTGCTTGGTTGTTTATGTTTGTCGTATTATGCATTGTGTTGATTTACGATTGTTCTCTTTATGATTTGTACATAGTTCAGGCACACAGAACATTGATCCACTATACGAAATATCATGTTTAAAAAAAGCGCTGACAGCTTAGCGCTCTCATGCAGCCAGTGAGCAGAGAAGCTGATCTGTTCGCTCCACGGTGGGTTCGAAACCCAGTGACGACAATTTTTACTTTATTTCTGCAAGTATCTGAGAGAGAGAGAAAAAAGTTAGAAACTTTTTATGCCCTAAAAAGTGTTGCAGAGCTCCAGTGGTTGAGTCCTCATTCTAGGACTATCGCGGCCTTAGCTGGGCGGCTACACCGTTCAACAAGCCATAGCTTGTCTTCCGATTCCCAGCGGCATCTGACAAATATCGCCATTTGAGGATAGCTAATCAAGTAGTGTCCTCGCTCTAAACATAAAAATTTGAGCTTCATACATGTTGACCGGGGTTTTCCGCGCTCGCTTCCAGAGCGGTTACTATCCGGGAATGGCGGGAATGGCAAAGCAACTACGCGCCTCATCTGCTCACCGCAGCCGCCTCAGGCGGAGGCCGGCACTGCCGCAAGCTGCTTTCCCCGACCAGCACTTTTTTAGAGCGCTACAACAGTTGAAACATTTACGGATGCTGGAGGAATTGCGGCTCGAACTACTTCCAAGTTCCACAGAGATGTGAATACGTTTATTGCAGCGATAGCTACATTACGGTAGCATTTCAAGCCTTCAGCGGGGCGGCGCCGCGGCGGTGGTGGCGCGGCCACCCTGTGGCTGCGCCACCACGCTGTGGCTGCACCGCCAGGTTGTCATGCGATTGGTTACGTGGTGCGGAGCAGCTGTCGGCGGCGCGGCGCCATTGCTGATTACGTGGTTCTTCACGCGGTTGGTCACGTGACCAGCCACGTTGAGAGGAGCAGTTGCGGCAGCCGGTGGCGCGGTGCGCCGGCGAAACTGAGCTGCCACAGCTGTGCGCATGCGCCGTGTGAAGTGGGACGGAGATGAAGGAGAAACGCCCAGAGAAACAGAGCGGCGAAAAACTGACTTTGCAATAAAACTGAGCAAGTTCTACTCGGCCAGCTGTAGCTATCGCATCAATCCGGATTTAACCAGAGCTAAACCACCGCCAATTTTATTATCATAATTCGTTTCCAATTTTCCGAGGCCGATATAGTGCCAATGTGCCGCCTTCTAATGTAAGGCCCAATAGCTCTTCAGAGAGTGCTTAGTAGTCGGCTAAATTTCTCGCTAGCAATAGCACTACGTATTTTTGACAACTGACAAGCGCTTCCAGCGAACGTGCGCTCATAAAAAGATATATCTGCAAAAGTGCACACGGGTTGCGGTCCAACCGTTGCCGTCACCTCAAGAAGACTGCGGAAAAGCAGTCGCAAATTCCATATGACGCAATATAGTTACTCCTCAAGGTATAGTTGATATTAGCGTTTTTTACAAGGCGCTGTCTTTTTCTTGATTTCTCAAGACGGCATTAAACAAGCACCGCATCAAATGACATAGTTCATGTTTTAATGACGGAATACAAAATCTAAATGGGTAAATGCACTCAGAGTAGGCTGCGCAACTTGAAAGCTGCAGCTTGAAAGTAGCTGCAGCTGTTCGTATGAAGAAACGTGCCTTGTTCAAGCACCACCTGCCGAATTTGCCTGCGCAGAGGAGCTGCTCCTTCTCCGTGACATGTCACAGAATGAATATAGAAATGTCTCGGAGGCAGGCGCTTTAGCAGGCGGTATTTGTCAGCTCAAGGAGCAGCTGCAGTAAAGGCGTCAGCTGCGATTTATTATTCCCGCTGACAAGAGGAAGCTCGGCGATTGGATCTGAGGCATGCAAATACAAAAAAATATTTCTTGCATCAAAGCTAGAGGACAAGTGGGTTCGTTTTAAAGGGAGCCTTCAGAGCATGCCCATACCGTAACAGAAGTTGCCTGTGTCTGTTTCATCGTGCGGATGGGGAACTCATGAAATGCACTCGTTATGTCTGTTCAGTTTTGAATGAGTGGGAGATCGAGGAGTGAGTTATTGAGAGAGAGAGAGTCGCTGAGCGAGCAATCGAGCGATTAAGTGAATGAATGAAAGTAGGTACGTCGCGCACTCATTGAAAGTATGCATCTCTCTACTGTGTAATTGACCTGACAGGTGCAGAAACTGTTTAAACAGATTTTTGCACCCTCAGATACTCAAGCTGTGCTGGAATAGGTATATGCAACCTCGTTTTCAAACTGCTCTTCGAGAAGCAAAAGCTACTGGATGTACTGTATGCATGTCTTGCTGTTAAATTGGTAGGCATGCTAGACAAGAACCACTATGGTTTTACACTTTAGGTGCTTTGAGTTGACGCCACCGATGAGAGTACTGGGAGAAAAAGGGGTGCGCTAGGAGAGTCACTTTCTTTAAACAAAGATTTAATGCCTCAATGAAAGGGCCTACTGAACAAATAAATGCCACTGGTCTGCGTGGTTCAGAATGAACAAAGAAACCGAGTGAACCGGGGAACATGTAAAGGTAATCTTACAAATGTACACTAAGAGTTCTATGCCTGCCCCTGTCTGCAGTAGTACGCAAAAGTGAACTGCTTAGAGCCATTGAAGTTTCGTGACGTAGTGGGGCAATAAGGGAGTAGCACTTTATAAACTTTATCTTGTACGACAGGAATATTCAAGGCAACTGCGTAAAATGTGTGGTGATACGTATTACGATAACATGATTGCTTTCCCTGATCCTTCACATGGAATACGAGACGCGTCCGATTGGAGGACTGGCAACAAATATTGGCCCCATGAGTTCGCAGGCTCCGCTGACATCTCACAGTACACGGTGTATTTTTTACATTGCATCTCCATCAAAATGCAATAGGCTTTGCCGGGATCGAAACCCTCGGCCAGGGCCTGAACAGCCAAGCGCCATACTTCCTAATCCAGTGCGATGGGCATTGAATTTTTAGTACGTTAGAATTTACTGTCGACTTTTCCGGCATTTAGTCCTTATTTGTTTTTCGGTTTGTTTGTCTGAAGCCTATTTTGTGACAGGCTGCCCACCTTCCCACTGGGCAGCGGGAAGCCTTCCCAGGTGTGTACTTATATATACACACCTGGCAGGTTCCCCTCTTGCCACTGTCTAACGGATTGTGAGCAAGGTAACCACCGTGACGGATGGCAATGTTCGGTAGCGGGCGGTTTATCAGGAACAGCAGCCCGGCTGCCACAAGCCTCAACCGTTGCAGAACCTGCCATCCATGGCAGCACGCATGGCTCAACCGCTGCACCACTGCGCCGGTATCGGTATCAGGACTTCCATCAACCTATGAATGTAGAGCAGGATTTCTGTCTAATTTCTATCTTGTTTGTGTTCTATTTATTAACTCCAGATTTTCTTTGCGTTACATAATTATCAATCGCTAAATTTGTTGACTGAACTATATGTAATATTTCGGCTTTGTGTTATTGCTAATTTTTTTTCTCCTTCTTTTTGCATTGTAAATTGTGCAATTTCAGCGTTTTGTATTGACCGCATGCTGTTGTGACTGCCGCGGCCCGCCCACAAGCGCTTGCGCTTCTGCGGGCACACGCTATGTACTGTATATACATATCTTGGAATAAAATTCCTGTATTCCTGTATTCCTGTATTAATTCCGCATACATTAGCATTAACACATTATCGCTATCTACATATTGCAACGTAAGTGAAAACCGAAGCGCCAGGGCATCTATTTGACATTGCACTAACTGCGCAAATCGGTCTGCAGTTTTTTTATTTTTTGAAGCCACGTAATTTGTGTTTTTATATATATTGACGTTCTTTCAGCAAGAGTAACCGTACTGGTTGCCGAAAAGTTCATCGCATTAAAAGAAATTCCTTTTCTCTATACTTAGACAAACTAGGACCCTTAAATACTAGGCCCAGAGCATCTGATTCTTAAGTGGGCACAAAATCTTTATATTTATAGCGGTGTAGTTAAACGTCAGGGACGCGCGAAAACAAGTAAAGATAACGTCTCGCACAAGAATAATCCGGAAATATGGTTTGTTTCTCAGCCGCGTGTTGAAGACCTACCAGCACCCCTAAACGTTTGTGGCACAGCATCAACGATTGTTCAGGAAAATGCTCACTTTCTTTTGAGCGTATAGCGCTATTTCCCCAAAGTCAGTGATATCGGCTGCATTTACCACTCTTATCCAGATTGGAACGGTCATTTGGTGTCAAAAAACAATCGCGTTTTCTAAAGAAGATATAAAAAAAGAAGTCGTGACCTCTGCGCTAAGCTAAACAAAATTCTGGCTCGTGGTGCCGCCTGTTTAGTCTCTAATGAGGTGACACCGTTTATGAAGCACTCTGCTGCTTCAGTTCGTGTCGGAAACTGTGGCGTATGAGAGAGAAAGCCACTAATCGTGTGCAAATTTATTTCATGAAATAACAATGCTGCAAACCCGCGAGCGTGTAAATGTGCAGCGCCAGAGCAATTGTCACGTTGTTGAAGCATTGATGTAGCTTTTCTTTTATCAACATGGTGAGCCTGACTACGCCCACTGAAGCACAAATGCCTCTCCCATAAGTCTCCAATTAACTTACAAACTTTGAGAGCTGCGGCCACCTTATCCCGACGAACATCCGAATCCTACCCGACCAACCCGCTTTCTGCCGCCTATATTAGACTTTTCCTTGTTTGTAATCCGTTTTGTTAGATTAATAGATTGTCAATTCTAATCCCTTCACGGCAATTCACCTATTTCTTCTATTTATTATGAATTTATTTTAATATCAGTCTTTTGTTTCCTCACCAAGTCTACGCTTTTTCTCTCTCTTAACCTTACACATCTTTTTGTTCTCATAGCCTGCTGTCTTCTCATCAAATTAACTTCAATTCCTTTTGTCAGATCCCACAGTACTGCCCTCTATATGGGTATCGGCAAGATAGAGGTGTTACATTCTTTATCGCTGAGGCAAATGGGTAAACTAATAATAATAATAATAATTGGTTTTTGGGGAAAGGAAAATGGCACAGTATCTGTCTCATATATCGTTGGACACCTGAACCGCGCCGTAAGAGAAGGAATAAAGGAGGGAGTGAAAGAAGAAAGGAAGAAGAAGAGGAAACTCCAATTTACGGATTGGGAGTAGGTGCCTAATAAACTGTATCCGGTTGTTTATTCTTGTAATTATTTGACTCTCATGGAGAGAACCTGATGTCGATAACTTCTCTCAAGAGCAAAACTATTTTCAAGAGCACTGGAAACAGTCGTATCGAAGAGAGAAATTCCGGACAGCGGAAGGACAGAGCATAATAAATTTGATCTAGGAAAAAGAAGGGCATATGATTAGCACAAAATTTTTGAGACCGATCATGATTACTTGTGTCTACATCCAAGCTGAGAAGGCACGCAGTTAAATCTGAAGAATCACACAAGGATGGAAATTAATATAATATGGAAATAATCCATAACGGATTGAGCAGCAGTAGGAGGTTGCTTAATAGCCTGTTTGTGCCCGCTGAATGCATATAGTTACAGGGAATAGAAAACAGGTCTTTGTATTGAGGTTTCCTAGAGGTAAGCGGAGACTACGACCACTTAAGTAAGGCGCTCCTGTTGGCTATACGCGAAGATGAAGGTATCGTCCATTATATATTATCACTGCTAAAAGAACTATACCGACATAACAAAGTTAAGTTGCATGGAGGGCAGAAGATTTGCGACTACAATCGATGTGCGGAAAGGACTAAGGGAGGGTTGCCCGTTATCACTGCAGCGCTTCACCATTTTTACAGTAAAAATATGAAATGAAGGTTACAGAAGGTAATCTAAGTTATAATGTCTCGTAGAAATTTTGCGGATCCGCCTTAGAGTAGCGGCGGCCGTAGCTGCCATATGTGGATGGTACTGTTCTTCACGTGGCAGCCAGGCAGATTTAGACTCTGGTAGCAGAGAAAGAGAGTGTATAGGATTTACTCTCAACGCTAATAAGTCACGTCACCTGATATCCAATGCTTCCACTTGCCATGTGTTTACAACACAAGGTCATGAGATGACCGGGCTCGAATAATACAGATATCTCGGGGCATGGATGAACGGACGACTGATTAGATGTAAAAGATGAAAAGGCTACCAGGAGAAAAAGCGGAGAGATGTCGTGGTAAAGCAGCATAGAGCTTTATGAATGTGCAGCATGAATGAAGCGCTGACAGGCATTTCAAAAAGAATAACATGCTACGACTTACATTTGAGTGAGTGCAGCTGAAGCCCAAGGGTAGGATTTCAGTCCAGGATAGAAGGAAATCAGGAGCTGTTCTCAGATTAGCAACAAGTGTCCACAGCACTTCTACAAACGGAGCAGTGGAGGGTAACACAGGCAGGGCAAGGCATGAAGCGCGAGAAGACCTGATTAAAATGCTCTCATCGACAACCGGTAAATCGTTCAAGGAAGAGATTTAGTAGGCACCCAAGCACTAGCAGGGAGTCTCGTACAAGTTACAGAGAATAAGTAACCAATTACAATTACTCCTTCCGATATGTAATTGATTACAGTGGTAAATTACACCCAAGAAAAGCACTGAATATTTGTAGGAAAGTAATGCATTATTATTTCTTAGCTTTCAATGAAGTTTTTCTTCCTATAACACAAAGTTAATAATACTACATACTTACATCAGCGGTCGGTCCGTTCCCTCTGTCACAAACGAAACATTTTCGTTGTTACCAGTGTTTGCCGTCAGGATAAGGTTCTCAAATCTGTATGATTGCTTGCAAGTCGTGTTTTGAAAAAGTAGGTGATTAGCAGTAATCGATTGCACAAAGATATAATTAAGTTACACAGAACGTTACCATCTGAAACATGTAATCGTTATTAATTGGTTTTGGGGGAAAGGAAATGGCGCAGTATCTGTCTCATATATCGGTGGACACCTGAACCGCGCCGTAAGGGAAGGAATAAAGGAAGGAGTGAAAGAAGAAAGGAAGTAAGAGGTGCCGTACTGGAGGGCTCCGGAATAATTTCGACCGCCTTGGGATCTTTAACGTGCACTTACATCGCACAGAACACGGGCGCCTCAGCATTTCACCTCGATCGAAACGGGGCCGCTGCGGTCGGGTTTTAATTTGTTTATTTTTATTCCTATTGTTTGTTTTTATTTAGTTATGTCTTTCGCTGATGAAATAATTTAATCATTGTTAATCAATCATTGAATAAATTAAATTGGTTAATTTAAATTCAAACTTGTAATTTTAATCAAATTTAATTTAAGCTAAATTTTTAACTATGTTCGTTTTAATTAAATTTAAGTACTTTAATAACACTAGTAAGTAAATAAATACTTAAAGTAACTACGTGATAAAAATATTTATTAATTATATTAAACAATAAATAATATATAGATAAAGAGTGGACAAATAAACAAACAAAAATAATATTTATAATATAACATTTCATTTTTATTTATTCGATTTATTTATATTTAATCTAATTTTAATTTAAACGTGGTCGGGCGTTTAATTTTCAAATTGAACCAGTAATCGTTCAATTTGAAAATTTAACGCAAGCAACGTGTTAGGCAGAGCTCAGCTAGTACGGAAAGCACAGTTCTGCCAACCCATGCAGGGGCGAAGACGAGGAAGACAGGCGGTTGCCACTTTGCTCAGTCAAACTTCATCACGGACATCATTGAGAAGGGATCCCGCTGGCGTTCCTGACTGCTGTTCTGTTGACGTGGCTCAGCTACCCAGGCTGCGGGGCAGTGGCTAAGTACCTGGCGGTGTTGCGTTAGCTTGCTAAATTTCTCCTTCTTTTTGTCTGTGCCTGTTTGCTCCTGTTCTGGGGTGATTGGGTGCGGGACGAGAGCTTAATGTCGACTTCTTCTCCTGGCCAGGGGTTTTCCCCTTGGTCGGCATCTCTTCCTAAAGACCAGCTCCCACTTGATCTCTTTTTCCGCAGCGGTGTTTCAAGCATTCCAGTCGCATTAGTGCCTTCCGATGGAGGCGCTATCCGACTGAACAACCCGGAGGCAGTGCAGGCGGCCCTTCAGTCCACATCGAAGCACTTTATGCACATTACCGATGTCCGGCAGTTCGGCAGGGGTGGTGTTTTGTGCCGGTCGTCGGATAAAGACTGTATTGAAGATCTTCTAAAGTGCACGACCTTCGCCAGCCACCCGGTGAGCGCATTCATTCCGCCTCATCTCGCATGTTCCAAGGGCTTGGTCCGAGGGGTCGACTCTCGATTGAGCCCTGCGGAAACGCTTGAGAACCTCTCGCCTGCGGGAGTGATTGCTGTCCATCGATGCAGCAGGCTGGTTGACGGAGTAAAAATTCCTACGGAGTCCGTCATTGCCACATTTGCAGGATTATTTTGCCCTTCAGAGATTAAGGTGTGGCCATTGGTTTTTCGAGTAGATGCCTTTAACTCTCGGCCCCTTCAATGTCAAAACTGCTGGCGATTTGGCCACAGCGGCAAAGCCTGCAAATCGGCCTTACGCTGCTGTGCCTGTGGGGAACGTCATTGCAGAGAGGAATGTCCTGAACAGCAAGAGAAGTGTTGTTTGTGTAGCGGTGCTCATCCTGCTGATTCGCCTGACTGTCCTGCCCGAGCACAAGAAGTTCAGGTGCTCGAGCTTATAGACAAGCGCAGATGCACGCGGAGAGAGGCTTTTGCCGCAGTCAAGGAGAGAGCCTCAGCCTACTCTAGTGTGGCCGCCAAATGCCCACCCATAATGGATTCTAGTTTGTCCCAGGCTATTACAGCGGCAGTTGAGAAAGCTGTGGCAAATGCAATGGATCGCATTATGGAAACCGTGTCCACGTGCATTTCGCAGGTCATAGCTGCTCAGATGACCAATCTTCTGCAGGCGTCCACCACTCCGCTCTTGTCTTCTTTGGCTTCGGAAGCTACCCCTCCTTCTGTAGTAATCGATTCCGCTCCACAGGGCCAAAAACAATGTGAGCAACAAAAGACCTCTCAGCCCTCTCCTTCGAATAGCGTTATGGACGCATCCTCTATGGATTGTATTGATATGGAGTGTGATCTCCGCGCCCAGAAACGAAGTGGGTCTCCTCTGAATATTGCAGGTCCATCTTGCCCCCAGTCAAAGACAAAGAAAAGTAACGCAAGTCAAAACGCTAAGACCAGTATTCTAGAAAAGGCAGTCGCGGCTGCGGCACTTCCGCCAAGATAGGGTTCTTAAGTGTCCTCCAGTGGAATTGTCGATCAATATTCTCAGCTTCAATAGATTTAAACTGCCTATGCAATCAGCTTCTACCAGATTTAGTTGCTTTACAGGAAACATGGCTAACTCCAAATTTCAATTATCATCTCAAGGATTACCATCCGTTCCGGCTTGACCGGTCATCACGAGGGGGAGGGTTGTTATTGCTCATATCTAAAAAGTTTTGCCACAGGGCATGCATTTCTTTTCAATATGCGGACAATGAATGTGAAATCCTTGCGGTTGACCTCAGTGTCCCAGGTCAACAGCCCTTTACGGTAGCTAATGCATATTTCCCGTCTGGTGTGCGTGACACTCGGCCCCTTGACTCACTCATGTCTAGTAGCCGATCTCAGGTTCTATTACTTGGCGACTTCAATTCGCACCATGTGACTTGGGGGTTTAAAACAGACAGCTTTGGTTCTAGGCTATTTGATTGGGCTTCTGGCAACAACTTGATCTGCAACAATTCCGGATTGCCTACGTTTGTTCGCAGTCAATGCCGCTCTGCCCTGGATTTAACTTTTTCCTCCCCAGGAGTCTCCGTTATGTCTTGGGCGCCTGTTGACTGTGCAACAAACAGTGATCATCTACCGATTAGTTTCAAGTTTGCGTGTAAATTAACTCTTCCTGAGCGACATCAGCGCACGTTAATAAATTACAATTGCTTTAAAGACACTCTAAAATCAGCCCTCCAAATCACTTCAGACACTCGCGCTCAGATAAGTGCCGAAAGCAAGGCTGCACATCTATGTTCAGTACTGGACCATGCAAGGCAAAAGTCTGAATTTTTGGTTAAGAGAACAAAGGGTGCAATCGCGAACAGTTGGTGGAATTCTGAGTGCACGCGTGCATATAGACGACGGAAAGCAGCTTGGAAGAAACTTCTCATCAATCAATGCCCAAAAAATTGGCTGGATTATAAGTATGTTGCAGCAACATTTAAGCGCACTGTCGCCCGTGCAAAGGAGGAGTATAATACAAATCATTATGATTTCCTTTCCCAATCGGGCAGTAAACGAGCCTTGTTTAGTTTCATGAGGCGCAACAAGGTGATTCCTCCGACTGCCAACATTGAATCCCTCGTTCAGTCCCCTGCTGACATCGCAAAGGCCTTAGAAGATATTGCGTGTGGCCTAGAGCTTCGCTTTACATCTGCTTTACCTTCTCCTACTATATTCACATGCACCTCAAGTGATTTCACTGAGGTCTCTATGCCTGAGCTGTCGCAAATTGTTCTGCGCTTATCCCCAGCGGCTCCTGGCCCCGATAAGGTCACTTCATCTATGATCAAAATTTTGTTCAATGAATCTCCTGCAGACCTGTTGGCTCTAATTAACCATTCTATTAAAGGTCCTTGGATACCGCATGAGTGGCGTCTTGCTGAAATAGTTCCATTGCTTAAAAAGCAAGGGGAGGGCTTAACTTTAGACAATATACGCCCTATTTCGTTAACATCGAACCTAGTGAAATTGGTGGAAAGGGTCCTTCTCGGCCGTGTCATGTCATTCATTTCAGAAAATGCTGTATTGAATCCATGTCAAATTGGTTTCAGGCCGGGTTGTTCAATTTGGTGTGCTCATACTGATCTTGAGAGTCGTATTAAATTAGCTCGCAATAGAAAACAGTTTGCTGCGCTTGTCACCTTGGATATCAGTAAAGCATACGACAGCGTGGAGCACTCGACTCTATTACTAAGATTACAGGAACTCAACTTCCCAAGCTATTTTGTAGCCTGGATTTCTGTCTTTTTAGAAAATAGAGAATTTTACTGCTGCCAAAATGGTATTTCCTCAAGGAGATTTCCACAGACAAGAGGTGTTCCGCAAGGATCAGTTCTCTCCCCTGTTCTTTTTAACATTTTTCTAAGCTCAATTCCATGCATTCAAAATGTGAAAACTTATGTGTACGCCGACGATATTGCATTTTTTGCATCAGCAGGTGACATTCACACTCTTTATCGCACCCTGCAAAATTACCTCAATGTTCTTGACAACTGGCTAGGAAGAATTCATCTGTCCCTTAATGTGAAGAAATGCGCATTGTTAGTATTTCCAGTTTCTGTTCCTGTAAACATCTGCCTGGTCTATAGAAATAACATAATACCTCAAGTTCAGACGGTGAAGTATCTCGGTGTAATATACGACTCTACTCTCTCCTGGCGGCCACACATTGAGCAAGTTTCTGCAAAAGGAGTTCGGGCCATTGGCATCCTGCGCAGGCTTTGTAGTGCTAGGTCAGGCATGAGAAGGCATACGCTTCTGATGATTTATAAAATGTACGTCCGCCCAATTTTGGAGTTCGGGTGTGTTTTATTCTCAGGAGCTCCTGCCTATAAACTTCGCCCTCTTGTGCTTTTGGAGCGTGAGGCGTTGCGCCTTTGTCTGGGGCTTCCAAAATATGTCGCCAATGCTGTTCTGCACCTTGAGGCGCGAATGCCTTCGTTATCAGCTAGGTTTCGCCTTTTAACAGTTCAAACATTTTTAAAATTGTGCGACTCCCCTCTTCACGCTTCCAGTATAATATTTCTTAGTCAACCTTCCGCCTTTTTTAGTGCTGCCTGGTCTCGATTTCATACCCCGCAGATATGTTACGTGCAGTCCCTCCTTGATCGCATAAATATCCATTTCACTGATGTCCGCCAAATATATAACAACTCCTCATCTGTCCAGATTGAATTCGATGACATTTTCCCATCGAATGCAAAGCTGCAGCCCTTCCCGCTTCTTCAGGGTCTATTGCAGGACCACCTTAGGTCCTTTCCCTCTCATGTTCTTATTGCTACCGATGCCTCGCAGGATCGCGAAAAGGCAGGTGTGGGAATTTTTTCACCTTCACTGGATTGGTCTTTTTCTCTCCGTCTTCCTGACTTCACTCCAGTTTTTCTGGCTGAATTATTAGCAGTAATCTTAGCCTTACGAAAATTAGAATCTACCGTTTCCCAGGTCGTGGTTATGACAGACTCTCTGTCCATTTGCTCTTCCTTATCCTCGCCCACTGACTCTCGGCCATTACGCCTCTTTAAGTTCCTGATTCCGCTGCATCTAAATTCGGTAAGGTTGCTTTGGGTACCAGGTCACATGGGCTTTCACTTAAATGAGGTTGCAGATTCCTTAGCAAGAGCCTCTCTCAGCGGCCCAATTGTTGCTGTCCTACCATCGTGTGCATATACAGCTGCGGTGAGGTTTCGCAGCTACACAATATTTCAGGAATTTGCTGCCTCGGCTCTTACATCGTCTCCCGAATATCAGCATCTTCTGCATCCTTGGAGTAGCAAAGACTGGCGCTCACGCAGACTAGAGGTCTCTTTCACGCGCTTGCGTTGCCGGGTTCCCCTTCTAAATTTCTACCTTCACAGATATGGCCTGGCAGCTTCCCCACTGTGCCCTTTTTGTGCCGAACCTGAGACAATAGATCACTTCCTGCTGTTCTGCCACCGCTTTTCTCATTTGAGGAAGCGTCTTTTGCAAATTCCATTTCATCAACTGGGCTTGCCTGTGTCTTCCGCGGTTGTTCTTTCCATTGGCGCTTCTTTGCTTGGACGAAGCGACAGGAGTGTGCGCTCTGCTGTGCAAAATTTTCTTCAAGAAACGCAGCGACTCCCATTCTAATTTCTTTTTCCTGATCTCTGTCAGTAAGACATTGCAACATTACAGGCATTGTGTACTATTATGCACATTAAGCAATTGTCCCGTCTTCGATCTCCAAGTTAACTGGACCCCTTTCCTTCCCTCTTCCAATCTATCAAACTACATACTATTACCACTCCTTTTCCCGTCAAAAATTTCCTGTATCCAGTAATTAACCGCCTGTGTCTTGGCCACTCCCCCGTAGTGGGTATGTGCCAGCAACGTCTGAGGCCTTCCTTCCTTCCTTCCTTCCAAACTGCATGGCGGTGGAAGTAAATGGCCAACAGTCTGGCAAAATTCTCATAATATTGCCTGAAGACTGCAGCGGTAGCCTAGTGGTTTGAGCATCCGCCTTGCATGCGGGAAGCGCCGGATTCGATCCCCAGTGCCACCAGGTACACACTTAAGGTACAATGGGTAGAAATCTTCTACTGCCTGGAGCTCGGCTTCTTTGGGGGGAAATGTTTAATAAATAGGTTTTTCACTCCCCCTTGTCCAATGAAAGCTACCTTGTTCCATGGCCCTGTTTGGCCAAAAATGCCCTTGCGCCATAAAAATTCAGCATCATCATCATCAAGATCGCCTGAAGAATGCTACAATATTAGGTGGGCAGGAATGGTTATTAAAAACTTCTATGGCAAGAGCGTTGACTCACAGTGACCAGTATGTATGAAGGAAACCAGGGCGGAGAAACAAACAGGTCGAAATGCAAGATAAAAAGCGCAGATGCCATGAACTGGTTTGACACTCTGCAAAATAGAAGGCTCTTTACCTGTATGAAATTTTGGCAGCGGCTTAGCTCAGATATGCCAGGATACGTGTAGCGAGAGCTGTAGTTCACTGGTTACGCATGTTGTCGAGTGTGTTACACGTTATTTATTACATTCTTTTGACAGACATAAACACAGCCCGATGATCGGTAAAGTAACTCGCAGTTGTCTAAATGCTGCCTGCAGAATATTTAGACTGTTGCTTTCTCTCAGATACACAAGGTCAATCCTTCCGGTCCAGGATCCGGAGTACCCATGTTTGAACTCAACCGCGGCAGCTGCATTTCGGTGGAGGCGAAACGCTAAGGCACCCGTGCGCTGTGCGTTATCAGTGCATGTTAAAGATCCCCAGGTGGTCGAAATTATACTGGAGCCTTCCATTACGGCACCTCTTTCTTCCTTTTTTCTCTCAGTCCCACCTTTATCTCTTCGCTTACGTGCGGTTCAGGTGTCCGCATATACAATGAGGCAGATACTGCGCCATTTCCTTTGCCCCAAAACCAAATTTTCATAAAACCCGGGTTTCCCGCCGCGGTGGCTCAGTGGTTAGGGCGCTCGACTACTGATCCGGAGTTCACGGGTTCGAACCCGACCGCGGCGGCTGTGTTTTTATGGAGGAAAAACGCTAGGGCACCCGTGTGCTGTGCGATGTCAGTGCACGTTAAAGATCCCCAGGCGGTCGAAATCAATCCGGAGCCCTCCACTACGGCACCTCCCTCTTTCTTTCTTCTTTCACTCCATCCTTTATCTCTTCCCTTACGGCACGGTTCAGGTGTCCAACGATATATGAGACAGATACTGCGCCATTTCCTTTCCCAAAAAACCAGTTATATAATTATATATAAAACGCCGGTGCACTTTGATGCATTCAGTGGAACGGTATGTGTGATCCATGCGACGCCAGCAGTGGAGACCCACACCGCGGACCTCGGCGATAAAGTCAAATTGGTTTTTGTGGAAAAGAAATGGAGCAGTATCTTTCTCACATGTCAGCGGACACCTGAACCGCGCCATAAGGGAAGGGATAAAGGAGAGACTGCGGAAGAGCGGCTACGGTGGTGACGAAACGCTTGGCGCACCCACTCCTCCTTCTCGATTGCCATGGTAGCGTCGCATGCGCACAACTTTCCTTTCCCACGTACCATGGTAACGGCGCATGCGCACAACTTTCCCCTCACGTGTACCGCGAAATGCTCGACTGGTACCCTAGTGTAGCTCCCGCTACAAAACCGAAAAATGTAAACGAGGAGGGAACTGTTCTAAGGTTATTGAAGAAGCACCGTTTGAAAGGAGTTGATGGCTTCATAGAACGCGAAGCTGCAAAACGATTTGTAACCAGTACGTGTCATATCTGAAATATTGGCATATCCGTAAAAGAAACTGAACATATTTTACAACAAGGTGGCAGTGTGCATCCGGATGATACTGCAGACTCAATCACTCTTCTTGCAGCACCAGGGTTCACAGAAAACCAAGATAATTTTAATGAATCGGCGGTTTACGTCATTAAAAAAGATTTCAATTTTGGAAGCTGAAAGCAGGACTGCGATGTAAATTAAGTAAAGATATGGGGAATCTTCCTTGCATTTACAGAAAATTGCAATATTTTTATACACTTTCGTTAAAATTGTCCCTCCAGTTGAGAAATATAAAAAAAATTGCATGAGGTTTAGCTCTGGTTAACCATAGTTGAATTGCGAAAGCTTCGTTTCCTCAGCACGTGTTCTACGCAGCCTCTCATTCCGACGCTTTCAAGAACTCGAACTGTTCTCTTCCGCGGTTGAAGAGTCACTCCAGGACGTGGCACGGCTTCTTCTAGCCGCATCTTCGTTACTACGCTTCTCGAGCAGTGCGGCGGGTACTTCTGGAGTCTCGTGAGCGCGTTGTCTCTTCCTCGCTTCGTTCTGTCGTTGTTGAGTCTTTTTCGCGCTCTCAATAATGACTACAATACAGTAAGGCGAAGCGGGCATATATATATATATATATATATATATATATATATATATATATATATATATATATATATATATATATATATATATATATATATATATATATGTGTGTGTGTGTATGTATATATATGTGTGTGTGTGTGTGTGTACATATAACGTCCATCTGACGCGAGACCACTACAGTCCTGAAGAAGACCGCACCGCGGTCGAAACGTTGATAAATAAATCTGTCTTTGTAGAAATGCCCACTCCTCTTAAATCTTTATTCTGCGGAGCCACGCAACCTGAGTTCGTAACATTCTCTACAATGGCTCCTGCTCGCACTTCATCAAGACACGTCCTTTGGAAATTCCCCGTCGAGAGCCCAACTACAGCCATCATCGGGGACTCTCAGGTGAAATAATTGCATCAGCACTTCGATCCTGCGATCCCGCACACCCCAGCATTTATCTGCCAACCTGGTGCCAGACTTGAAGACATCCCCAACCTCCTGGATTGGGTACCACGAGGTGTGTCGGACATCGTCCTTCATGTCGGAAGCAACGACGTCGCAATCATGAATGCCGCTACCGCAACAGACCGGTACGTGCAACTGATACATCAAATCATAATAGGAAGACCGAATATTATTAACATTTTTGCAATGCTCGTGCTACCTCGGGCTCCAAATGTGCGAAGGAATTGAACTAACAGGCCTCAAGTGGTAAAGATCAACCAGAAGGCCCAGACCTTTAATGCCCTCCTTGTCGACATCTGCCGATGAAAGCAGAACACCTTCCTAGACCACCGAATGGAAATATTCTACCCTAGCACAGTTCTCTCTGCAGATGGCGTGCACCCCAGCTTCGGTGGAGTCTCGTCGCTGTCTTGGAACATCTATAACTTACTCCTCCGAATTCGCCATCGCACATTGGGGCAATGGAGAGACTACGCGCCACAACATCCACAGCCTCGGCAGCAACAAAATTCTATGAATACTCCAGAGCCTCGAACATCTGCGCAAGTCGTTGGCCAAAATGCTATGTCTACAAGACAAGCAGCAGCCAGCCGTCCAGACATCACCACCAGGCCACCAATCACCTAACGGACATCGAGGGGACACTGCAGCGCAGCACTAAAACAGCCACCTCCGACCACCAGTGGCATAGCAGCAGCATATTCTTCTACACCAAGCACCTCAGCCCAGGCGAGCACATCAAACAAGCCATCGTGTAGTGAGGCAAGCCCGAAGAGAAGTACGCAACCGAGGCGGAAACCTGCCGTGGATTCTGCACCAGATCAGCAACCCATCACCAGCAGCTCGTCATATAACTGTGGAATGACCCCCAGCACCCCTGTTTTACCATATGACCTCCGAAAGCGTTGTGGTTTTGCCCAGCGAGTGGGCCGGGACTGATACACAGGCCGCGTGAGTACTCCGCCTCCCTTGTTCTCATATTACCGGCATCCCCGTTTCAAAACATCAGCTTTTCCTAAATACGAAAAATAATAGATAAGCGGCTTAGACATGACCTTCATGTTAAAACCTTAAAAACGTACCTTCGGGCTAATATCGTACGGAAAGGTCTACAAGTGAAGCTGATACCAGCAATGAATAATCTATCAGAAGGAGACAAAAAGAAATGGAGCGACATATTAAAATCAGCGTCCCTAGAGTTACTCAAATTCAGAATTCGACACTCTGAGAAAGCTTCGGTGATATTGGAAACAGAGGAGCGTCGGGCTCGGAATAATATTCTTGTTTCCGCGCTGGAGGCCGAGGAACTAAAATGTTTCAAAACAAAAAAAAAGATTCAGAAATAGGCATAATCAAAATTAGAAAATTTACACGGTACAAAGTTCCACATGACGAATGGTTAAAAGAGGTACTAAGTGCGGCTGGATCAAATTCTCTCAACCCCGATATCGCTCAGTCAAAGGTCTGCCAAGGACAAACACTCTCAAAACAGGGCCATCACAGTGTAGTCAACATCACCAATCTATCTCTAACACCGCTCACAGAGTACGAGCGAGCCGTCCTATCTAGTGATCTGACTTTTTGCCCCCGCACAGGCAAATACAATGAATTCCAACTCCTGAAAGATCTTGACGACTTCGCCAGAAAACTTCGCCTGAGAGAATACTTCTTTGATAAGCCCGAGAACCCCCACCAGAACTCCGACTTCCACCCAGCAAACCAAAATTGGACTCCCAACATCGGGCGGGAAAAACACTTGGATATCTATATTGAGGCAGTGCAAAATGACATTATTGAAAATTTTAAGAGCCACAACTTAGGACCAGACAATCTTCCTAAAAGAGAACGTACTGCTCTAGAGGCGCTCAGCAACCGTACCGACATTGTCATAAAGCCAGCTGTTAAGGACGGAGGCATTGATATCTTGAACAGGGATGACTATATAGCAGAAGGCATCCGACAGCTTTCTGACAACCATTTTTATAAACAACTGCATGGCGACCCCACCGACGAGCACTCAAAAGCTATATCCCACATTCTCCTCGACCTCACAAAACACAATGCAATCTCCCCGAAACTATGCAAGGCACTCATGGCTACCCATCCTTCTCCTAGGCGTTTCTACATGCTCGCTAAATTACATAAAGCCGGTATTCCTGGACGGCCAATAATTTCAGGAATCGGCACTATGACAGAACCAATATCAAAATACTTTGACAGTCTAATTAGCCACATTCCAGCCACACATCCATCCTACATCAAAGATACAAACCACTTTCTCTGCCAGATAGACAATATAACATTACCTGAAGGAGCCTTTCTTGTGACCATGGATGTAAATTATACACAAACATTCCCCATTCCGACGGCATTGCAGCCCTCTTAGAATCTTATGAACAGCAGAGACCTCATTAATCTCTAAGCCCAAACGTCTTAGGAACACTAGCCAAAATTGTGTTAGAATATAATAGCTTCGAATTTGATCTTCAATATTATATGCAAGTAAGTGGCACCGCTATGGTAACAAGAATGGACCCAAATTATGCCAATATCTTCATGCATCATATAGAGTCAAAATTGCTTTCTTCTTGTCGAATTCAGCCATACTTCTACAAGCGCTATTTGGATGATATTTTTATAACATGGACAAACACAGAACAACTTATCCATCTCATTGACAGTTACAACTCCGTACACCCAAACATAAAGTTTACGCACACCTACTCAGCCAGTCAAATCAGTTTTTTTGATGTTGACATTCTGGTTGACAAGGGGTCCGTTCGTAGAACCGTTTATAGAAAACCAACCTACTCACAAAAATATCTACATTTTCAAAGCGCCCATCCCCGTCACTGCAAAACCAGCATCCCTTATTCGCAGGCCCATCGTTTTCGAAGAATCTGCTCTAACGACCTAGACTTTCTTGAAAACTCCGAACACATGCGCAACGTGCTCTTACCCCAGCGCTATCTACGTTCCCTGATTGATGACGCCATAAGCCGAGCTTAAAATCATAACCTTAGTCAAAAACTCCAGGGCCACAGAATAGATAACCGAAATGATTACACTACAAACCTTATTCTCACATTTAACAGTAACGCACCGAACATAAACTGAATTCTTAATAAGCACTTTAATATTCTCCAGCAAAGTCAACGACTATCGAAAATATTTACATGCGCACCCCGCGTGATTTACAGGCGTGCCAAAACATTCAGAACCATCTAGTCCACTCCAAGGAACACAATACCCCAAAATATGGATGCCAGCCCTGTGGTAAAAGCCGCTGCAAAGTTTGCAAGCACATGCAGACTACGTGTTCCGCAACAAGTACGAGGTCAGTTTTCCAGCATTCAATCAACGGTAACTTTGACTGCAAATCATCAAACATTATATACCTTCTTGACTGCACTGTGTGTAACCAGCAATACATAGGACAGACAAACACTGCATTCCGCTTCGATTTAGCAATCACCGCGCACAAACCAAGTCTCTCCCAAACTTTCCCCTGTCCAAGCATATAAACGCAGAAGGACAGCCATTTGACCAACTAAAAGTAACAATTATTCAAGGGGGCTTCAAAAACAGGCGAGAACGTGAACAGCGTGAATCCTATTTTATCCACAATTTTGATACTGTTTAAGAAGGTCTTAACGAAAAGCCTGGTACCTTTTATTTTATTCACGACCTCCAAACAAAATAATACTACACTTCTCGTTAATTCGCTAACTCAGATATACCCTTTATAACTCCTAGTTTATATCCCAGGCAATCATACCCCTCCTTACTTACTCTATCCTGCCTCGTGCAGTATTGATAAGCTTTTGACGTTCTTTCCTTACATTTTCCGACAATTTGAAATCTTTGTACACAGCTAGCCCAGCCCTCCTCCTCTACAAACAAGTATTCCCGGCGAAGTCGGTTCAACGACCCGCCCAGGGAGAGGGGTGCACCGTTCAATGAAACCCAGACCCCCTGAGTAAGTTCTTACACATGTGCTCGTTAACGTAGCCCACTCCTTCCTTAACGTACTAGCCCTCGGCTCGCGGGAAATTAGTGAGACCCCGAAAAGGCGCCTGGTTTGGCCTGTTCGTCGCTGCCAGTGTCGTTTGCGCAGCGGCTCCTCTTTGGCCACTCATCTGCAGTGGCGCCCTTTGTGTTTGTGCATTTTGTTTGTGTGTTTTGTTTGCACGTTTTGCTTTCGAACGTCTGTGGTTGCCGCGCTGCCCATGTCCGCCGCACCGTCTTTCTCTCCCTTTCTCTCGTTTCGCCATCTCCTTTTGTACCCCATCCTTTCTTACTATACTAGTTTTCCCCTTTTTTCTATTCTTTATATTTTTTGCTTCCTCCCCGAATATTGTCCCTGTCTGCTTCCCGCACCCCCTTCTTTATTTTTTATTTTTGTTCAATTTTTTGAACTGTTGTTGCTATTTGCTTGTTATACTCCTTTCTCCCTTCTCTTCAGTTCACAAACTTAAAACGTCCATCTGATGCGAGACCACTACAGTCCTGAAAGAGACCGCACCGCGGTCGAAACGTTGATAAATCAATGTGTCTTTGTAGAAGTGCCCACTCCTCTTAAATCTTTATTCTGCGGAGCCAACGCAACCTACGTTCGTAACATTGTCTACAATGGCTCCTGCTCGCACTTCATCAAGACACGTCCTTTGGAAATTCCCCGTCGAGAGCCCAACTACTGCCATCATCGGGGACTCTCAAGTGAAATACTTGCATCAGCACTTCGATCCTGCAATCCGGCACACCCCAGCATTTATCTGCCAACCTGGTGCCAAACTTGAAGACATCCCCAACCTCCTGGATTGGGTACCACGAGGTGTGTCGGACATCGTCCTTCATGTCGGAAGCAACGACGTCGCAATCATGGTTGCCGCTACCGCCGCAGACCGGTATGTGTAACTGATAAATCAAATCAGAATAGGAAGACCGGATATTATTAACATTTTTGCAACGCTTGTGCAAACTCGGGCTCCAAATTTGCGAAGGAATTCAACCAACAGGCCTCAAGTGGTAAAGATCAACCAGAAGGCCCAGACCTTTAATGCCCTCCTTGTCGACATCTGCCGATGAAAGCAGAACACCTTCTTCGTAGAACACCGAATGGAAATATTCCACCCTAGCACAGTTTTCTCGGCAGATGGCGTGCACCCCAGTTTCGGTGGAGTCCCGTTGTTGTCTTGGAACATCTATAACTTACTCCTCCGAATTCGCCATCGCACATTGGGGCAATTGATAGACTACGCGCCACAACATCCATAGCCTCGGCAGCAACAAAATTCTATGAATACTCCAGAGCCTCGAACATCTGCACAAGTCGTAGGGCAAAATGCTATGTCTACAGACAAGCAGCAGCCAGCCGTCCAGACGTCACCACCAGGCCACCAATCACCTCCCGGACATCGACGGGACACTGCAGCGCAGAATAAAAACAGCCACCTCAGACCACCAGTGGCGTAGCAGCAGCACATTCCCCTACAGCTAGCACCTCAGCCCAAGCGAGCACATCAAACAAGCCATCGCGTCTTGAGGCAAGCCCGAAGAGAAGTACGCAACCGAGGTGGAAACCTGCCGTGAATTCTGCACCAGATCAGCAACCCATCACCAGCAGCTCGTCATATAACTGTGGACTGACCCCCAGCACCCCTGTTTTACCATATGACCTCCGAAAGCGTTGTGGTTTTGCCCAGCGAGTGGGCCGGGACTGATACACAGGCCGCGTGAGTACTCCGCCTCCCTTGTTCTCATATTACCGGCATCCCCGTTTCAAAACATCAGCTTTTCCTAAATACGAAAAATAATTGATAAGCGGCTTAGACATGACCTTCATGTTAAAACCTTAAAAACGTACCTTCGGGCTGATATCGTACTGAAAGGTCTACAAGTGAAGCTGATACCAGCAATGAATAATCTTTCAGAAGGAGACAAAAAGAAATGGAACGACATATTAAAATCAGCGTCCCTAGAGTTACTCAAATTCACAATTCGGCACTCTGACAAAGCTTCGGTGATATTGGAAACAGAGGAGCGTCGGGCTCGGAATAATATTCTTGTTTCCGCGCTGGAGGCCGAGGAACTAGAATGTTTCAAAACAAAAAAAAAAGCTTCAGAGATAGGCATAATCAAAATTAGAAAATTTACACGGGACAAAGTTCCACATGACGAATGGTTAAAAGAGGTACTAAGTGCGGCTGGACCAAATTCTCTCAACCCCGATATCGCTCAGTCAAAGGTCTGCCAAGGGCAAACACCCTCAAAACAGGGCCATCACAGTGTAGTCAACATCACCAATCTATCTCTAACACCGTTCACAGAGTATGAGCGAGCCGTCCTATCTAGAGGGCTGACTTTTTGCCCCCGCACAGGCAAATACAATGAATTCCAACTCCTGAAAGATCTTGACGACTTCGCCAGAAAACTTCGCCTGAGAGAATACTTCTTTGATAAGCCCGAAAACCCCCACCAGAACTCCGACTTCCACCCAGCAAACCAAAATTGGACTCCCAACATCGGGCGGGAAAAACACTTGGATATCTATCTATATTAAGGCAGTTCAAAATGACATTCTTGAAAATTTTAAGAACCACAGCTTAGGACCAGACAATCTTCCTAAAAGAGAACGTACTGCTCTAGAGGCGCTCAGCAACCCTACCGACATCGCCATAAAGCCAGCTGATCAGGACGGAGGCATTGTTATCTTGAACAGGGATGACTATATAGCACAAGGCATCCGACAGCTTTCTGACAACCATTTTTATAAACAACTGCACAGCGACCCCACCGACGAGCACTCAAAAGCTATATCTCACATTCTCCTCGACCTCACAAAACACAATGCAATCTCCCCGAAACTATGCAAGGCACTCATGGCTACCCATCCTTCTCCTGGGCGTTTCTACATGCTCGCTAAATTACATAAAGCCGGTATTCCTGGACGGCCAATAATTTCAGGAATCGGCACTATCACAGAACCAATATCAATGTACAATGACTCTAATTAGCCACATTCCAGCCCCACATCCATCCTAGATCAAAGATACAAACCACTTTCTCCGCCAGATAGACAATATAACATTACCTGAAGGAGCCTTTCTTGTGACCATGGATGTAACATCCTTATACACAAACATTCCCAATCCGACGGCATTGCAGCCCTTTTAGAATTTTATGAACAGCAGAGACCTCATTAATCTCCAAGCCCAAACGTCTTAGGAACACTAGCCAAAATTGTGTTAGAATATAATAGCTTCGAATTTGATCTTCAATATTATCTGCAAGTAAGTGGCACCGCTGTGGGAACAAGAATGGCCCCAAATTATGCCAATATCTTCACGCATCATATAGAATCAAAATTTCTTTCTTCTTGTCGAATTCAGCCATACTTCTACAAGCGCTATTTGGATGATATTTTTATAACATGGGCAAACACAGAACAACAACTTATCCATTTCATTGACAGTTTCAACTTCGTACACCCAAACATAAAGTTTACGCACACCTACTCAGCCAGTCAAATCAATTTTCTTGATGTTGACATTCTGGTGGACAAGCGGTCAGTTCGTATAACCGTTTATAGAAAACCAACCGACTCACAAAAATATCTAAATTTTCAAAGCGCCCATCCCCGTCACTGCAAAACCAGCATCCCTTATTCGTAGGCCCATAGTTTTCGAAGAATCTGCTCTAACGACCTAGACTTTCAAGGAAATCCCGAACACATGCGCAACGTGCTCTTACCACAGCGCTATCCACGTTCCCTTATTGATGACGCCATAAGCAGAGCTTAAAATCTTAACCGTAATCAAATACTCCAGGGGCACCGAATACATAACTGATATGATTACACTACAAACTTTATTCTCACATTTAACAATAACGCACCGAACATAAACAGAATTCTTAATAAGCACTTTAATATTCTCCAGCAAAGTCAACGACTATCGAAAATATTTACATGCTCACCCCGCGTGATTTACAGGCGTGCCAAAAACATTCAGAACCATCTAGGAACACAAACACCTCCAAGGAAGACAAACACTCCAAATATGGATGCCAGCCGTGTGGTAAAAGCCGCTGCAAAGTTTGCAAGCATATGGAGACTACGTGTTCCGCAACAAGTACGAGGTCAGTTTTCCAGCATTCAATAAACGGTAACTTTGACTGCGACTCATCAAACATTATTTACCTTCTTGGCTGCACTGTGTGTAACCAGCAATACATAGGACAGACAAACACTGCATTCCGCATTCGATTTAACAATCCCCGCGCACACACCAAGCCTCTCCCAAACCTCCCCCTATCCAAGCATGTAAAGGCAGAAGGACACCCATTTGACCAACTAAAAGTAACAATTATTCAAGGGCGTATCAAAAACAGGCGAGAACGTGAACAACGTGAATCCTATTTTATCCACAAGTTTAATACTATTCAAGAAGGTCTTAACGAAAAGCCTGGTACCCTTTCTTTTATTAACGACCTCCAAACAAAATAATACTACACTTTTCGTTAATTGGCTCGGATATGCCCTTTATAACTCTTAGTGTATATCCCAGGCAATCATACCCCTCCTTACTTACACTATCTTGCCTCATGCAGTACTGATAAGCTTTTGACGTTCTTTCCTTACGTTTTCCGACAATTTGAAACCTTTGTACACAGCTAACCCAGCCCTCCTCCCCTACAAACAAGTATTCTCGGCGAAGTCGTTCAACGACCCGCCCAGGTAGAGGGGTGCACAGTTGATTGAAACCGAGACCCCCTGAGTAAGTTCTTACGCATGTGCTCGTTAACGTAGCCCACTTCTTCCTTAACGTTCTAGCCCTCGGCTCACCGGAAATTAAAGAGACCACCAAAAGGCGCCTGGTTTGGCCTGTCTGTCGCTGCCAGTGTCATTTGCGCAGCGGCTCCTCTTTGGCCACGCATCTACAGCTGCGCCCTTTGTGTTTGTGCATTTTGTTCGTGTGTTTTGTTTGCACGTTTTGCTTTCGCACGCCTGTGGTTGCCGCGCTGCCCATGTCCCCCGCACCGTCTTCCTCTCCCTTTCTCTCGTTTTGCCATCTCCTTTTGTACCCCATCCTTCCTCTCTATACTAGTTTTCCCTCTTTTTTCTTTTCTTTCTATTTTTTTGCTTCCTCCCCGAATATTGTCCCTGTCTGCTCGGTCAGGAGTATCTTTACGCAGGGAAAGATAATCCTGAGTTGGCCCAACCGTTCCAATTATTTTATCTCAAGGCAGCCCTGACCAAAATGAGTAGAGGCACTGCGCCTGGACGGGACAAGGTCACAGTTAAACTGCTGGCCAATCTCCCTGACCAGGCGTATGGGGCCCTTCTGAAATACATCAACACTATATGGAAGAGCGAGAACCCGCTCCCCCTTGATTGGAAGACATCCCTAGTAATATTCATCCCCAAGGCGGTAAAGGAAATCAACACGGACAACTTGAGGCCTATCTCGCTCACCACGTCTGTGGGCAAGCTGATGGAAACCATGGTGCGGGATAGGCTCTCCGAATACTTGGAGCAACGAAACACATTTCCAGAAACTATGTTCGGCTTTCGCCCACATAAGTCGGCACAGGACGTACTCCTCCAGCTCAACAGAGACATAATACAACCAGTCGAACACCCACACAATGACAAGGTCGTCCTGGCCTTGGACTTGAAAGGAGCCTTCGACGACATCAAACACAGCGTCATACTGAGACACCTCAATGAAACCAACTGTGGCCGCAACACTTTCAACTATATCAAAGACTTCCTGACCGATCGAGCCGCACTAATCAGAATCCAAGAGGAAGAATTTGGTCCGTATCAATAGGGTACGCGGGGGACACCACAAGGCGCGGTGCTATCCCCCCTACTCTTTAATTTGGCGATGCTCCATCTCCCAGACAAGTTTAATGGTATCGAAGGCATACGGCATGCGCTGTATGCCGATGATATCACGTTCTGGGCCACAGAGGGAAACTTAGGGCGCATGGAGGAATGCCTGCAAACAGCCGCTCACGTAGTGGATCGCTACGCAGGGCACTGTGGTCTCCAATGCGCACCCAACAAGTCTGAATTTGTGCACCTTAGGGCATCCCCTAAGGACAATACCCAAATACATGTCTCCTTAACATGTGGCCCTATACACGAGGCCAAAGAGATTAGAATACTCGGGCTCTTCATCCATAACCAAAGAAGAGTAGACATAACATTGCACAAACTCCGCAAAGTTGGAGACCAAGTAGGCCGTATGGTCCGTCGCGACTCCAACAAGAGAGGGGGTTTGCGAAGCAGGGAGACCGTGCGGCTGGCCCATGCTTTCTTAATCAGCCGAATCCTCTATTCGGTCCCTTATCTACCCTTGCGTAAACACGACGAAGACAAAGTTGAGGTAATACTCCGCAAAATGATGAAGAGGGCACTTGACCTTCCTGTGTCCACCTCCAATGCGAGACTTCTTGCATTGGGAGTTGTGAACACTTTTCAGGAACTCAAGGAAGCCCATCTCACAAATCAATACACGAGGCTAGCCCAAACGAAGTCGGGTCGGCACTTGCTAGCCCGCCTTCACATCCAACATGATTTTCACATTCAGGAGCGGGTCCGAGTGCCCGAACTCTGGAGACGCGCCATGAGAGTTCGACCCCTCCCCACTAAGATGGACAAGGAGGATCATAGTGGTCGCCGTCAGGCTAGGGCGGAAGCCTTAGCGCACCACTATGGGAACAAACATGGTGTCTTTTACGTAGATGTAGCTGGGCCTACCCACGGGGGGTGGTACACGGCCGCGGTCATTCATCAAGAAATACAGGTGCATGGGCTTTCCTTTCGAGCCCCAGGCACAACACAAGCTGAAGAGGTTGCCATCGCCCTAGCTGCTTCTGATTCAAAATCCAAACACATAATAACAGACTCGCGTTCGGCATGTCGCAATTATGAGGCTGGCTGGATAACTCCACTAGCTGAACGAATACTAAGGAACTGCAGCCGGGATACCGATCCTACACCCCGCTGCCTGATTTGGACTCCGGGCCATCAGTGCCTAGCAGGAAACGAAGCTGCAGACGCGGCGGCTCGAGCACTCATTCACCGGGCGTTCCCATTGGCTCCTGAGCACCTGGAACATGAAGGTAGCTACTTACTCTCCTTCAAAGCTATCACATCCTCACAGCTATCACATCACATCCTGAGTGGGCGTGTGAACAGCATCGTGGCACGGTTGCTTGACAGCATGCGTTTGTTCATGCAGATAGCGGGATATCTTCATATCTACGTGGCATCGACCGCTTCAACAGACACCGCATGGATTGCACCTGCACCTTATTGCTGTTATGATGACCTGGCTTCATATGACCCGTCCTGGCAACCCTCTTGGACCGTGGCTCCTTCGCAGAAGTTCAGCTCATCGCCTACGACATCACCATTTCCTCTGGATATAAACGAACGCCAGCGGCCCGCGCCTTCCAGTGGGCGTGTGAACAGCATCGTGGCACGGTTGCTTGACAGCATGCGTTTGTTCATGCAGGTTAGTAATGACGTTCCTATGTTTGCAAAGAAATCTAGCAATGTTTGTCTTGTGCTGTTCCCACGCCCACAAGTGCTATTAGGTTTGCTTGTGCAGTCATTTGATGTGTGTGCTCAGCTGGTTCTGCAGTCGGGTGATGTCGAACTTAACCCTGGCCCTGGTACGCGTTCTAAGAACAGTGAAACGGATGAGTCTGTACAGGAAAAGCTTAATGACGTGTTAACTTTATTACAGAACGTTAACTCACGCACTGCTAGAATGGAAACCGAACAGTTATGCTTAATTGCTTCCATATCTGAAATAAAGGAAAATCAGGAATCTATGAAAAAGAATATCTCCGATATCGATGCAAGGCTGTCGGCAGTTGAACTTCAAGCTTCTGCTTCTGACGCAGCTCAACAAGAGCTGCTGACCCTGCGCGAACTCGCTGATAACCTGATTAGCGAGAATGCCAAATTGCGGCTTAGTCAGTCACAGCTTGAAGACAGGCAGCGAAGAGACAATCTATTGTTTTTTGGCTTACGTGACAGTCCAACGGAAACATGGGAAGGAACGGAAGACAAGCTTTTGAGCGTTATCTCTAACTGCTTCAGTCCGGCGCTTATGAAGGATGCGGTTGAACGTACCCATAGGATTGGTACATTTACGGATGATAAATGTCGCCCGGTCATCGTGAAGTTCTCCTCCTTTAAAACAAAGCAACAAATTCTATCCCAGTCAGCGAAACATAAAGATGAAGGTATCACCGTAAGTGAAGATTACTCGTTGGAAACGCGTCAGGCCAGGAAAAAGCTGCTTCAATTGACTAAGGGTCAGGACTCATTTTACAAGCTTAGGCACAACAAACTGTACATTAAGAACAAATGCTACAGTTATAACCCTGCTCGCGACTGCGTTTTCATGGAGGCTAATCTTCGGGCATCAGCAACTTCTCTTGATAGTAACTCAAGTCACGGTATCGCTGCTTCATCCCATGCTGAGCCGACTGATCGATTGTCTCCTTCGCCAGTCCACAATCAGCAGTCAAATGACGGTACCTCTGGCTCGACCTACGCGCCGTAGGGCTGCGCGAGGGGCAGTGGGCCAGTGTCCGATACTGGCAACTCGCTTTCTTTTCTTTTTTCCAACATACGAAACTTACTACCCAAGCGCGATGAACTTAATCCTATCATTGATTCGTGTGATGCTGATGTCGTCTTACTAACCGAAACATGGCTTTCATCCAAGATAGCGGACATTGAACTATTTGACTGCAAAAAAACGCTATAACGTGTTTAGATCTGACAGAAGTGAGAGAGCTGGATGAGGTGTTTTAATAGCTGTCGCGGATAATTTTGTAGCATCGCCTATTAATATTCCAACTAGCCTGGAACTGGTTTGGGTGGAACTTAGTGTACGTTTTAAGAGAATGATTTTGGGTATATATTACCGTCCCCCGTCCTCGAGCCATACATTCGTTGATGAATTGCATGGTTCCCTTAACTTGATCACTGTACGATTTCCGAGTACACCTATTGTCTTAGCTGGTGACTTTAACTACCCTAGTATCGCGTGGACTAGTACATCACCTTATCTCAGCTCTTTTTCTACTGAGTGTAAAAAGTTTTTGTCAACTTGTATGGATTTCAATCTTTCGCAGTTAGTCTCTAAATCTACTCGAACTACTTTATCCTCATCGAATGTTTTAGATCTTGTTCTAACTAACGTGCCTGATCATATCCCTTCGATTTTTTACCTACCTGGTCTCAGTGATCATTCTTTGCTGCATTTTGATGTACAAATTCCTGTATCTATCCGAGTTAGTCAGACTAAACACATTAGAGATTATAAACGGGCTGACTTTAATGCTATTAACGGCGAACTAGCTGGTTTTTTGGATGATTACTTACCAGGCTTTTCACAGCGTTCTCTTTACGCTAACTGGTATTTGTTCAAGGATATCGTTGAACATCTCATTAACACTTTTGTACCATTAAGATCTTTGATGTGCGATCGGGAATCACCTTGGTTTAATAATGTTTTAAAAAGACTCTCCAATAAAAAGAAGCGCTTGTCCCGCTCTGCGAAGTTGTTGAATTCTAAACAACGATGGGAGGCCTACTTTTCCGCAGCTGCAGAGTACAAAGGTGCGCTAAAAAACGCAAAGGACACATTTTTTAACCACACACTGCCTGCTATGCTGGTCAATAATCCAAAACAATTTTGGAATGTAGTTACCAAAAAAGACCCTTCCACAATACTACTTACTTCTTCTGATGGTGTTGCCTTTCCTCCATACGAATGTGCTTCTGTTCTAAACAATATATTTGCTGCGGCATTTTCTACCAACGTTTCTCTTGTACATCGCGTGTGCCCTGTTTTTGATGCTCTTCCTATGGATCCAGTTATATTCGACGCGTCAGGCATCCAGTGCATCATAGAAAATCTTAAGGTTTCCTCTTCCTGCGGTGTTGACAACATTAATTCGAAGTTTTTAATTAATACAAAGTACTATTGTTTCATAATTCTTCCTAAATTGTTTGAGCAGTCTCTTGCAACAGGTTGTATTCCCAATGATTGGAAAATTGGGAAGGTGATTCCACTGCATAAGTCCGGAAGTAAACATTCTCCTGATAACTTTAGACCTATATCACTCACTAGTATTCCGTGCAAGATCATGGAACACGTCATATATTCTCATCTCATCTCTTTTTTAGAATCTAACTCCTTTTTCAGCATTGCCCAGCATGGTTTTCGTAAGTATTTTTCATGCGAAACTCAGCTTATATGTTTCACACATGACCTTCATTGCATCCTTGACCACGGGTCTCAGGCAGATTGCATATTTTTGGACTTCTCGAAAGCGTTTGACATTGTTTCACATGAGCTTCTCTTTCTTAAATTAAGCAATCTTAACATAGACCCTAATGTCCTTGCATGGCTACAATGCTTTCTTTCTAACAGTTCAAACCGTTCCGGCGTGCCTCAGGGGTCAGTTCTTGGGCCCCTCCTTTTTCTCATCTATATAAATGACTTACCGGCTAACATTTCTTCTTCAATTAATCCTTTTGCCGATGATTGTGTTATTTACCGCGAAATTAAAGATGGTAATGATGTCTCTTGTCTTCAATCCGATATTAACAAGGTTCTTGACTGGTGTTTTACTTGGAACATGCAATTAAACATTAATAAGTGTAAACATGTACGCATTTCTCGTCTCTCTGATGCCCCTTCTTCTTATCACATTAACAACGTGTCTCTCGAAACCGTGTCATGTTATAAATATCTTGGTGTTTACGTTTCTTGTAACCTGTCTTGGAAAACTCACGCTGAATACATAATAAATAACGCTGATCGCATGCTTGGGTACCTTCACAGAAATTTCTCACGTTCATCTACTTCAATAAAATTATTACTTTATAAAACATTGGTTCGGTCCAAGTTAGAGTATGCTGCATCTGTCTGGAGCCCTGGCATCGATTCACTCGTTTCAGATTTGGAAGCTGCACAGAACCGCGCATGCCGTTTCATTCTTTCTAATTATCACCGAACAAGCAGTGTAACTGCCATGAAATCAAGTTTGTCCCTACCACTTCTTTCCCACCGCAGATCAATAGCCTCATTGTGTCTCTTTCATGAAATTTACCACAACAGCTTTCTCAATCCTAAGTTACTGTCTAGACCATGTTACATATCAGCACGCGTTGATCACCGTCATAAAGTTGGAATCCCATCTTGTCACACCAAATGTTTTCATGACTCATTCATACCCCGAACTTGTGTCAGCTGGAATCACCTTCCCCACGACATCGCAGGTATTTCCGATAACAATGCATTTCGTAAAGTCCTTAATGTTTCTTTCTGAGTATGTGTCGTTTATTACTGTATAAAAATTGCCTTTTTGCTGTCTACACACTGTTTTAATATATCCCCACTGCATTCTAATCTTATTGCCTTCCTGTGTTTTCACTTTTTATGTATTCCTGGTTTATTTTTGTTTTCCCTCCTTGTTGTTACTGTTTAGGCTGAATTTTTATGTATTCCCACTCCCCTCTGTAATGCCTTCGGGCCCTGAGGGTACAATAAATAAATAAATAAATAAATAAGGATAGGCATCGCCTCTACCCGGCCTCTGGGGAAAGCAAACGAACGCGTTCTACTCCGATTATTCACGAACACAATGCTGTGCCCGGCAGTACTAAAACACTTCGATCCCGCGTTCAGTGGCAGGTGCAAACACTGTGGGGAGGTGGCTGACACCTACCACATGGTTTGGGCTTGCCAGCGCAGCTCATCTCTCTCCCCCCACCCCAACCCTACCAGAGAGGAATGGGAGGCGGCCCTGCTTGGCTGTTCGAACCTTCAGTCCCAAAAGGCTTTGGTCAAGAGGGCTAAGCTGGCGGCTTGGACCAATGAGGTCCCGGAATAAGGACTCCACCCATTGCGGGGCTCTTTAAAGAGCCTCACCTCTTTCATTAAATAAAGGCTTTTAACCACCACCCCGCACCCCCGTCTTTATTTTTATTTTTTATTTTTTGTTCAATTTTTTGAACTGTTGTTGCTATTTGCTTGTCACACTCCTTTCTCCCTCCTCTTCAGTTCACAAACTTAAAACTTCCATCTGACGCGAGACCACTACTGTCCTGAAGAAGACCGCACCGCGGTCGAAACGTTGATACATAAATGTGTCTTTGTATACGTGCCCACTTCTCCTATATATATATATATATATATATATATATATATATATATATATATATATATATATATATATATATATATATATATATATATATATATATATATATAAGGCCTCCGTCAGAGTATATGAGTATATAAGTCAGAGTATATGGTATAGAGACGCTGCTCGAAACGTTAGAATAAAGATTGTTACTTTTTCCACCGTGCGCCCACTCTATTGCGTTTATGTTGTACCGGATCCATCCGACCTTCACCCCCTGCTTATATATATATATATATATATATATATATATATATATATATATATATATATATATATATATATATATATATATATATACACTCCGTGAGGCGACACCTCCTCTCCCTCTACCGCAGCGGAGCACATCTGGTGGAGCGAGCGGCGACGGCAGCAGCGGCGATGGCAGCAGCGTCGACGGCGGTGCCATCTGTTGGAGCGCGGCTGCGGAGTTGCTAGGCAACGGAGCCTGAAGGTCGTTCGTCGGCCACCGCATACGGCATACGGCTGCCTGCATACGACATACGGCATACGGCGCGACGAGCCGAAATGACTGGCTGGCTGACGTAGTAAATCTTTCGCTTTAAAACCGAATACCAGCCATGTTTCCGCGAGTACCCCTAACAGGGTTTCAAAGCGAATCTCATTACCTTCATCCATCCCTCCTTCACTCTCTCTCACACGCACACACACAACACAAACACACACACACACCCGCACGGGCACACGCACGGAAAAGCGGGCACATACAGACCTTGGCTTTTTTATCCATTAAGTAGTACAAAAATAATGCAGTAATATGAGCATCTGAAACAGTCTTACAAATATTTGCACCTTGGGCTGATTCTTCTTTATGATATATACACGTCTATTTCCTACATGCAAGCATTTTGTTCACTCAGACTGAACTATTCATGACACAATAAACGACAGCATGAGTCGAAGCTACAGCTGCTTCATCGATAGGTCTCTTCACCGGCATGCTTTGAGTCCATCAAAAGGAACCTCAATAATTCAGCCTCATTTTGTTTGTTTCTGTAACTCTTGTGTCTCAAATGGCTGTTCCGATGTGTAATTAGTGTCGTGAAACCATGTGCTCCCTGTTTTTAAAGCGAAAGCTTTACTACCCTCTTGTTCGGCGTGTGTTTCCTATGGCTTTGAACCGAGGAGAACCACGTGGCGTCGGCGAGCCGCAGCTGTGCTCGACACCGATAATAAGAGGTAGCTTCGAAACAAAATGAAAGGCGCATAACCGGCCCCTTAGGACAGTGGAAACCTTAGTCGCAAGTAATGGCCAGCGGACATGTGGAAAAGTGATCACTCTTTGCTCTTCCCCTTTTCTATCTCTCCCTCCGTCCCCTTCCCACGCGTAGGGTAGCATACCGGGCGTTGCCTAGTTAACCTCCCTGCCTTTCCGTTCGTCTTTCTTTCTCTCTCTCTTTAGTTGCGCTTTAAGCTACAAGGCGGTAATGACATTTCTGCTCTGCAAATTCCTCCTCTTCGACCCATTCCCCTACCCGAATGAATAGGGAGGTGGTCTTGCTCGGCTGCCTGAACAACGGCTCAACAAGCCCTGGTTCAGCGAGCTCGAGTGGCGGTCCAGACCATTGGAGTCCTTCAATAAAGGATTCCACCTAGAATTATTAGGGGAGCGGCCCACTAGAGGCTGCTTCCTTGTCAACCTTTCTGTAAATATTCTTACGTAATTTCACCACCACCACCATGCGTTGGCATTCAAAATGTTGTGGCAGAAACGCGCCACTGAAGCTGTAGGCCTTCGGCGTTCATTGTGTTCATGGGCGTTGGCGTTGATAACGTTCTAGACTAAGATGATTTTGAGGAAAGTAATACTAATAATAATAATTGGTTTTGGGGAAAAGGAATTGGCGCAGTATCTGTCTCACATATCGTTGGACACCTGAACCGCGCAGTAAGAAACGGAATAAAGGAGGGAGTGAAAGAGCGCCTTAGCGTTTTGCCTCCATAAAAACGCAGCCGCCGCGGTCGGGTTCGTATCCGGGAACTCCGGATCAGTAGCCGAGCGCCCTAACCACTGAGCCAACGCGGCGGGTAGCCTGGTTTTAGCCTTTGTCATTTTCGCGTCGCCTTTACCTTTGTTTATTGTTGTTTCCATTATCCACTCTAGGTTTCATGGTTTTAACCTCGTTTTTAATCTTGTTTTGTTTCATTCCTATGGTTTCGTTTTTATGCCTTTCTGTTTACCTTTTTCTGCTTGCACCTGCATTTTTTACTGTTGTTACTGTTGATTTCACGCCTCATCCCTTTGCTTAGTAAGTTTTTGATCGTAATGCATAGTTAGGCCGTCTTCATTTTCGCGCTCTTTTGAATTTTTGATTTCACCGTCAGGTTTTTATGTTTCTCTCTCCTTTTATCTAGGTATCACTGGTGTTTAGGCATGCAAACACTTGCGGTTTTTTAGACTGGTTCTCCAGATTGGCTCCACTAAACTGTTAGACTTATCGGCTGTGTTGGACCCTGGATGTGTCATGTGGCGGTTTGCTGCGTACAAAAAGGAATGCTTGATGCGTTTTTCGAATAAAAGTTGGAAGTCTGCGCTCTCTGTGTGTACATGATTTCTTGTCTTTGTTCCTGTTTCTTTCGCTCACTTTAATCATGAATGAACGGAATGTGGTCCTAGATGAGAAAGTTCTACATAACTATGCGGCCGCTCATTCGAGTTAATTATTCTTTCTAAAATACAGAATATTCCGGCTAAATACTCCTGACATCATGTCCCAGTCTGGGAGAAAATCGCGTTGTCAGCGGATAAAATTGAGCTCAGGGATAAACGAAAGCATAGCGCCTAGTGTGGGCAGAGTGTTCATTTTCTCTATGATACTCATTTCGAAAGAACTGTGTATGATGTCAAATAAATCATTCAAGGTGCCAGTAACCGCATGCTTTTTAAAGCAAGGTTATTGAGAATAAGGAAAACAAAAAAGTAGTTTGTTCAATACAGCCTTATCGCCTTGGAGGCGAGGCTTTCTTCAAGAGTCTCATCATGGCTTCAATCCAGGGAACGAATGCAGCCACCCGTGTATAGCCGCTCACGTCCTTTTGCCTCGCACATCCATATCCGAAGGAGATTATGCCAACTAGAATCGTTTTTTCACCTTGGCCCCAGGTTGTCATAGGGCCCCCAGAATCCCCCTGAAAGATTAGAAAAAGAAAAAAAAACTGAAGGTTTCTTGTACAGTGGTTCGGACCACGACAAGCAAACAGCACGCGGCATCACTTATTTGATTCAGTATTCTTTAATACCGAGGTATTTTTTATTGCATTTAAAAACAGTACGTAAGTGCACGCATGAAAATAAAACCAGAACATTATATCATGCAATCGATTACCTGGTGCTATTTTTATAAAGCAATCGCTGATTTGCGCGTGATTTATGATGTCCTTGCTGTTAATGAGTCCACCTGCAGTTAGCTGCAGTGTCCTTTCTTCTCGATTTCACAACTTCTTCGCAGCAAGGTAGTAGCAACAAGATGAGGTGGAGTCTTAACGTGTTACTTTGTTGTGTCAGGGAATCATAGGACAGCCTAGGTGTGGAAATGGTCGCACGCTCTTGTGCGCCTCAATTTATTGGAAACTATTTGTCATACAGACTACTGTCTTTAATCATTTGTAAGGGTTTCCAATTTTTGGGCACATTTTATACTATATGGGCACGTATAATAAGCAACTCTCTTCTTTTCATGGGCCAGGGAAGGCACCGTGTTTTCGTCATGAGTGAACTCCTTGTAGCTTCCCCATTCACTGCTTGCACGACTGGTTACGTTACACTTCAAAGCTTTCGCTCTTCACCTGGCTTTATGTATTCCTGCGTAGGGATTCCTTCCTGCAGTTCGCTTGTCTTATTCTATTTGGCGGTCGAATTTTGGCTCATAAAGTTACATATCCCAAACTGGACACTTTATACCCCGAGAAGAGGATCAGACAAGATGCACAAAGTAAAATACTTTCAATCCAGCATATTGCATTTGCGCTAAATATAATGAAACTTTTAATATATTCATATGCATGCCACTTAAAACGTAGCAAGCTTCGACAAATACAGTAGTTTGAAATCTTGAGCACGTGTTTGGCAAGAATTAAAAAGCTAAGATGATTTCTATCTGGAAACGCTCTGTGGTCCGTTTCTGGTTGCCAGCGCTTCATTTCTCTGCAAGGCAGCAGGAACTTCCTGTCCTAGCCATTCCAAACTTATAACACCTACGATTCTTATAGACGCTTTACAGCGCGGGAGCATGGGTGCTGCCATATTTGGTCACGTGTCCAATCTGCCATCTCCGGCCTTCGTGTTTCGACGGCTGCCGGCGCACTGGCGCCGGGCTTCAAGACGCTTCTCCGGCTTTCGCTGTAGATAACGAGCTGTCGGACGACACAAAACTTCGTGTGGGTGCGCCTAGAACGTGTTGGCACTGGAAAATGTTTGTTTCAACCAGCTAATTTACTCGTATTCTTCAGACTGCCCGCATTGGTTCGAATGTGTCAACAAACCGCGGTCAGCTACCTGCGCGTTCATATTTATTCAGTCAATTCACCATCTAACGCTATGTGTGAATCGCGTAACTTATTGCCGAACTGCAGATTCAAAGCAGGACATGTTAGAAAGCTTGCTGTTTAGAGGTTGATATTTTTGCCTAGTGGAGAAATATGTGTTTCCAGTTACTAAGATCGTTCACTGCTCAGCACTGTGCTCACGACTTGAGCCGAACGCGCGCGTGCGTGTGATCGCCGGCCGATTGCCCAGATATTTACTTTATCCTCCGTTACCGTCCCGGCTTCCAAAGGAAAAAAATGTATGTTTTTGAAGTGCCGTTCAGAAGCTCGTTGAAGTTTGACCGTGCTCATTGCTAACTAATATTGAGAACTGCTCGGATTTCAGCGCCTGCAGTTGTAACCAGCCGGAATAATATGAAATATACGAAGTCCTGTCATGACAAATTTCACCGCTGTCCCGTGCATTAGCGTACTTCTGTGAAACTTTGCATCGGCCAAGAGAATTTTCGAAGCGCCTCCTCTGAGGTATTTTGCAAATGCTCCGTTGCCACTTCCGTCGTGTGAGCGCCAAGTACACATGACAATTTATTGAGCACTGTGCTGACACCAAAGAAACAATTATTGCAAAATTGCATAAGAGCACCGACTATTCGATCGATTTATTGGAGCAGTGTTATTCGAATGTGAGGTTAGAGGCATGTGTGCGCTCGTTCTGGCATTCCTGCAGCTACTGCCGGCGCTGAAATAAACTGGCGCGGGACGGTTGTGGCCTGCTTATTTTTTTTTCGCAGTACAACACATTAACGTTCTGATCTCTCAGACAGCAGCATGAACTCGCAAGAGAGCTCCTCGAAAAACAGCGGCAATTGTGCCCCGAAGTGTCCAGTCTGCAACTAGCGCGTGCATTTTCCGGCATTACACCGCAGGGATATGAACTCTAGTTATTAATTCAACAATATCCATGATATCCATATCATAGCCGGGCTGGTTAAGAGTCGCTTGATGTCCGTACACAAGCTGCGCAGCATCGTTCAGAACTGCGCGCCGATGCTGCTAACGACGGCTGCGAAGGCCTGCAGTGGCGGCCGTTCTAGTGGCGCCACCTGTCGTGGACAGTGCGAACTGCTCTCTATAAACTGTCTATAAGAGCTCCTGAAGAGCCCAAAAGTGGTCTCTTGGGCTTTTTACTTGTGCGAGCAGTGAACGTATTACTCCCATATTCACCTTTGCCGCCTTAAAACGGGTTGCTTCCGGAAAGGAGTATAAAGAGAGAGATATGCGTTTATGAGTGCCATCAGGCTGATACACCTTCCGCATTATCACTTATTTAGAAAGCTGGATGCTTGGAAAAATAAGATGTTCTTGCCGTTATTGTGCAACAAAAGTGTTAGTTTTATTTTCTTCAGCACTAATATTCTGCGCATGTTGTATTAGAAACATGTAACACTGTTTCTTTCTCTAAACCAAATAACAGAGCAGATTTGCAAAGCCTGGCGATGAATCCTTTGATACAGCGATATCTTGCTTTTATAAACCCATGATGAAAGAGGTTAGCCGTAACAGGTGGACATACTCACGGCGCAAGCGTCTTGCCTTTTTGCTCGAGCACAGATAACAATACTGCCATTAAGCCTTTCTTGGGCTTCCTTGTGAAGCAATGGCTTGCACTTGTCGTATGGTAGAGCTGTCTTCAAAATATAACGAAGGAAATCGGAGCCGACCCCACCTAAAACGCCATAAAAGTTCCAAAGTTTTCTGGTGTGTTCTTCAGAGGAGCCAGCACGCAACTTCCGTATACCAGCCATGTAGCATCTTTGAGCACTTTTCCAAATATCATCTGCTTTGTTTCTGAAGTGTTGGAGTATAATGTACCCAAAAATACACAAAAATATTAAACTAAGGTGCTTTTTAGATAATTTTGAGTGCCTCAGCATATCTGCTTGTCAGTTTGTAAAGATGGAGCTACAATTAAATATTTCCCTCTTGGGAGGAATTTTAAGTACTACATTGATAAAATGCACTGCCCAAGCCTTTTTAATTGCAGAAAAATGCATACTCCTTCTCTTGGGAGGAATTTTAAGTACTACATTGATAAAATGCATTGCCCAAGCCTTTTTAAATGCAGAAAAATGCATACTCCTTCCTAAACAAGACGTGAATCCCGTGTGCACAGAAAATAGAAGAATAAGTAAACCTCTCCAACTCTGAAGTGAATTGAAGAAATTGCCTGAGTTCCTGGTAGGTAAGCGATTTCTTAGTGAGTTTGACCAATGGCTGGACGAAAATGCCTAACGCTATCTCCAGGTACAAAAAGAAGGAAAATACAGCATGAAATTGTTTCTGCCGTTCGAACAGTAATCACACAGGTATCAGGGTGCATCCGCCATACCAGCGTTCAATTGAAAGACCACATATTTGTCTTTGTTTTTAAAAACATATAGACCTAGTTCAAAGCACGCAACTTTCATCGCGCTGTGATAATTACAAATTAATTACCCATGATCAAAGCAGATGAGGGACGCACATGTGGCCTCAAAAGAAAAGCGAAGTAATCACGGTATTATCAAGATGATCATCACGGCTTGGTGCTGAAGACTTTGTTTGCTCAAAATCTTCAGTGCGGTTTTGACGTTCGAGTGCGCAAGAGGAGAGGACTGTTTAGGGCAATATAATTATTTGGATGCAAATACAAAGTGGGCGGCAAAACAGGGCACTAATTAAAATTGGTTTAAATTGGTTTTTGGAGAAAGGAAATCGCGCGGCCTCTGTCTCAAATATCGGCGGACACCTGAACCGCGCTGTAAGGGAATGGATAAAGGAGTGAGTGAAAGAAAAAAGGAAGAAATGTACCGTAGTGGAGGGCTCCGGAATAATTTCGACCACCTGAGGATTTTTAAAGTGCACTGACATCGCAGAGCACAAGAGCGCCTTAGCGTTTCGCCTCCATCGATACGCAGCCGCCAAAGTTTCGCTTTTTTGAATGTTGAATACAACGAAGAAATAAATACAACATTAGTTTTGCGTTCCTACCAACGTTCGGAATAATAATAAAAGTCAGCGGAAGCGAAGTACGATTACCCTTTAAAAATTTGAAGCTTCAAAAGTCTCATTTCGCCTCCAAACTGTCCGAAACACAGAAGTGCGTAAGGCGAAATGAGGCTGCTTTCCAAAATGAAGACGTTACACTGTGCTTCCATGAATAAAATCCATGGGTGCCTACACAATCCTCCTTGGGCTATTTGCAGTTACAAAATACGGGATGCAGACAGAGGCCTGCACTGCTTTGCTCCGGCGCCTGCTGTAGACAAGGGTCTTCTCCAGCCAGGTTTTGCATATACCTTAGCCGCGCATTTCTATTAGATATGGAGTCATTTCACAGTCGACGCGTTTATCACCTATGTCCTGCTTAATAGAGAACCGATTTCGTTTCATTTTTAATCCTCCAACATGTTCATTCGATATTTATTGCGCCAAAATGACAGAACACGAGGATGTGAAATAAAGCAAGATCAAACATCTATGACGGCGTTGTGAGTGCGCTGAACAAGTTGGAGACCTTGTTCTACAGAAAAGTGTGGCACTTTTGTTCGAAAGAAAAGTTGAGCACTTTCGTCCCCGTAATATTTCTTCATATTCTACAGTGCCGCGGTGGTACGTTTGTGGTCATCAAAACTTTGTGGCTTGGGCCTGCTTAGTATTCCCCGTAGCTGTTTTCACTTCTCTGCACCACTCGACCATCAATGTTTTCGTTTTCTTTGTTGAGACACTCTTACGGAGCGATAAATGGAGGGCACAGGTTTTGAGCATCAAATAAATGTATTCTCGCTAATTTATTACGTGCAGAAAAAACAGTATAGTGCGTTTCACTACGTGTAGCTTGATATATATTCTTTTAGTAAAAATGCGTAGCAAACAATGCATAAACATTACCTCAAACTAGACCAACCGCAAATTATAATAAAGTATTACGTGAATGACTCTAGGGAGTTTTGTTCGCTTAGATTTCGTGCGTTGAAAACACTTTCCGTGCAGAACTGAACTTCTCGACCGCACTTCAATTTAGCAAGTGTTAATTGGCAATTTTATTCGTTGCTTAGATAGGGCAAATATCTTCATCCTCATGTTGCCTTCTTTTAGAGTTGAGACAAGTTATGCAACATGAACACACATTTATTTGTCTGGCGGTAAAAAATTACGGGTGCTATATATCAAAGCCTCATTTACTTCGTCGCTCTCCCCTAATCTATTCGCGTGTATCTCAGTGTATACCGGGCAGCCACTATCTCCCTGTTAAAAAAATAGCCATAATACTGCATGCTCATACGAAAAGCGCAAATTAGAGCTGGATCTCCACGCGGAATATTTTGGAAATATCTTGCAACGTTACGCGGATGATTTTGGAAATATCTTGCAACTTTTTGTTCGCTTCTAATTCATCCTTAGCTCGCGTATCGTTCTAAACACAAATTATTATTTTGAAAACAGAGTACCCGCTTGATTCTTTATATATATATATATATATATATATATATATATATATATATATATATATTATATATATATATATATATATTAGCAGACAAGTTAAAGGAAATGAGGGGCCCATTTGACAAATTTATGAAGGGAGCGAACAGTCACCGAAACCAAGGTGCATAAGGGGAACGTTATTTTTTTTTTTTAATGTGTTATGCTTATCAGTGGGATAATAATTCTTAGATTAATAAATCGCTTAAAGAAAATTACTTATAAAGCAGCAGAAAAAACAACCATGCCGCCGGTGGGATCCGAACCCACGACCTCCGAATATCGCGTCCGGTGCTCTTACCAACTGAGCTACGGCGACGGCTGTCCAATCTGCTGCTCTCGTGGGTATTTATGTTTACTGGGTGTAAGCGAGCCTTGAGAGTGTTCACCAGCGCCACCCTCGACCATAGCGGCGGACGTAGCACGTCCCTGTAATTACCGCGAGCGTGACGTAGAACGTCATCTAACGGTGAGGGCGGAAACTGTGCGAGAGCCCTCTTATGCTACCCATGGCAATCAAGACTGCCGGAACCGAGACCCTCGTTAAGCTATTAGCAGACAAGTTTAAAGGAAATGAGGGGCCCGTTTGACAAATTTATGAAGGGAGCGAACAGTCACCGAAACCAAGGTGCATAGGGGAACATTAATTTTTTTATGTGTTATACTTATTAGTGGGATAATAATACGTAGATTAATAAATCGCTTAAAGAAAATTACTTATAAAGAAGCAGAAAAAACAACCATGCCGCCGATGGGATCCGAACCCACGACCTCCGAATATCGCGTCCGGTGCTCTTACCAACTGAGCTACGGCGACGGCTGTCCAATCTGCTGCTCTCGTGGGTATTTATGTTTACTGGGTGTAAGCGAGCCTTGAGAGTGTTCACCAGCGCCACCCTCGACAATAGCGGCGGACGTAGCACGTCCTGTAATACCGCGAGCGTGAAGTAGAACGTCATCTAACGGCGAGGGCGGAAACTGTGCGAGAGCCCTCTTATGCTACCTATGGCATCAAGACTGCCAGAACCGAGACCCTGGTTAAGCAATTAGCAGACAAGTTAAAGGAAATGAGGGGCCCGTTTGACAAATTTATGAAGGGAGCCAACAGTCACTGAAACAAGGTGCATAGGGGAACGTTAATTTTTTTTATGTGTTATGCTTATTAGTGGGATAATAATACTTAGATTAATAAATCGCTTAAAGAAAATTACTTATGAAGCAGCAGAAAAAACAACCATGCCGCCGATGGGATCCGAACCCACGACCTCCGAATATCGCGTCCGGTGCTCTTACCAACTGAGCTACGGCGACGGCTGTCCAATCTGCTGCTCTCGTGGGTATTTATGCTTACTGGGTGTAAGTGAGCCTTGAGAGTGTTCACCAGCGCCACCCTCGGCCATAGCGGTGGACGTAGCACGTCCTGTAATACCGCGAGCGTGACGTAGAACGTCATCTAACGGCGAGGGCGGAAACTGTGCGAGAGCCCTCTTATGCTACCTATGGCATCAAGACTGCCAGAACCGAGACCCTCGTTAAGCAATTAGCAGACAAGTTAAAGGAAATGAGGGGCCCGTTTGACAAATTTATGAAGGGAGCCAACAGTCACCGAAACCAAGGTGCATAGGGGAACGTTATTTTTTTTTTAATGTGTTATGCTTATCAGTGGGATAATAATTCTTAGATTAATAAATCGCTTAAAGAAAATTACTTATAAAGCAGCTGAAAAAAACAAACCATGCCGCCGGTGGGATCCGAACCCACGACCTCCGAATATCGCGTCCGGTGCTCTTACCAACTGAGCTACGGCGACGGCTGTCCAATCTGCTGCTCTCGTGGGTATTTATGTTTACTGGGTGTAAGCGAGCCTTGAGAGTGTTCACCAGCGCCACCCTCGACCATAGCGGCGGACGTAGCACGTCCTGTAATAACGCGAGCGTGACGTAGAACGTCATCTAACGGTGAGGGCGGACACTGTGCGAGAGCCCTCTTATGCTACCCATGGCATCAAGACTGCCGGAACCGAGACCCTCGTTAAGCTATTAGCAGACAAGTTAAAGGAAATGAGGGGCCCGTTTGACAAATTTATGAAGGGAGCCAACAGTCACCGAAACCAAGGTGCATAGGGGAACGTTATTTTTTTTTAATGTGTTATGCTTATCAGTGGGATAATAATTCTTAGATTAATAAATCGCTTAAAGAAAATTACTTATAAAGCAGCAGAAAAAACAACCATGCCGCCGGTGGGATCCGAACCCACGACCTCCGAATATCGCGTCCGGTGCTCTTACCAACTGAGCTACGGCGACGGCTGTCCAATTTGATGCTCTCGTGGGTATTTATGTTTACTGGGTGTAAGCGAGCCTTGAGAGTGTTCACCAGCGCCACCCTCGACCATAGCGGCGGACGTAGCACGTCCTGTAATACCGCGAGCGTGACGTAGAACGTCATCTAACGGTGAGGGCGGAAACTGTGCGAGAGTCCTCTTATGCTACCCATGGCATCAAGACTGCCGGAACCGAGACCCTCGTTAAGCTATTAGCAGACAAGTTAAAGGAAATGAGGGGCCCGTTTGACAAATTTATGAAGGGAGCGAACTATCACCGAAACCAAGGTGCATAGGGGAACGTTATTTTTTTTTAATGTGTTATGCTTACCAGTGGGATAATAATTCTTAGATTAATAAATCGCTTAAAGAAAATTACTTATAAAGCAGCAGAAAAAACAACCATGCCGCCGGTGGGATCCGAACCCACGACCTCCGAATATCGCGTCCGGTGCTCTTACCAACTGAGCTACGGCGACGGCTGTCCAATCTGCTGCTCTCGGGGGTATTTATGTTTACTGGGTGTAAGCGAGCCTTGAGAGTGTTCACCAGCGCCACCCTCGACCATAGCGGCGGACGTAGCACGTCCTGTAATACCGCGAGCGTGACGTAGAACGTCATCTAACGGTGAGGGCGGAAACTGTGCGAGAGCCCTCTTATGCTACCTATGGCATCAAGACTGCCGGAACCGAGACCCTCGTTAAGCAATTAGCAGACAAGTTAAAGGAAATGAGGGGCCCGTTTGACAAATTTATGAAGGGAGCGAACAGTCACCGAAACCAAGGTGCATAGGGGAACGTTATTTTTTTTTTAATGTGTTATGCTTATCAGTGGGATAATAATTCTTAGATTAATAAATCGCTTAAAGAAAATTACTTATAAAGCAGCAGAAAAAACAACCATGCCGCCGGTGGGATCCGAACCCACGACCTCCGAATATCGCGTCCGGTGCTCTTACCAACTGAGCTACGGCGACGGCTGTCCAATCTGCTGCTCTCGTGGGTATTTATGTTTACTGGGTGTAAGCGAGCCTTGAGAGTGTTCACCAGCGCCACCCTCGACCATAGCGGCGGACGTAGCACGTCCTGTAATACCGCGAGCGTGAGGTAGAACGTCATCTAACGGTGAGGGCGGAAACTGTGCGAGAGCCCTCTTATGCTACCTATGGCATCAAGACTGCCGGAACCGAGACCCTCGTTAAGCTATTAGCAGACAAGTTAAAGGAAATGAGGGGCCCGTTTGACAAATTTATGAAGGGAGCGAACAGTCACCGAAACCAAGGTGCATAGGGGAACGTTATTTTTTTTTAATGTGGTATGCTTATCAGTGGGATAATAATTCTTAGATTAATAAATCGCTTAAAGAAAATTACTTATAAAGCAGCTGAAAAAACAACCATGCCGCCGGTGGGATCCGAACCCACGACCTCCGAATATCGCGTCCGGTGCTCTTACCAACTGAGCTACGGCGACGGCTGTCCAATCTGCTGCTCTCGTGGGTATTTATGTTTACTGGGTGTAAGCGAGCCTTGAGAGTGTTCACCAGCGCCACCCTCGACCATAGCGGCTGGACGTAGCACGTCCTGTAATACCGCGAGCGTGACGTAGAACGTCATCTAACGGTGAGGGCGGAAACTGTGCGAGAGCCCTCTTATGCTACCTATGGCATCAAGACTGCCGGAACCGAGACCCTCGTTAAGCAATTAGCAGACAAGTTAAAGGAAATGAGGGGCCCGTTTGACAAATTTATGAAGGGAGCGAACAGTCACCGAAACCAAGGTGCATAGGGGAACGTTATTTTTTTTTAATGTGTTATGCTTATCAGTGGGATAATAATTCTTAGATTAATAAATCGCTTAAAGAAAATTACTTATAAAGCAGCTGAAAAAACAACCATGCCGCCGGTGGGATCCGAACCCACGACCTCCGAATATCGCGTCCGGTGCTCTTACCAACTGAGCTACGGCGACGGCTGTCCAATCTGCTGCTCTCGTGGGTATTTATGTTTACTGGGTGTAAGCGAGCCTTGAGAGTGTTCACCAGCGCCACCCTCGACCATAGCGGCGGACGTAGCACGTCCTGTAATAACGCGAGCGTGACGTAGAACGTCATCTAACGGTGAGGGCGGGACACTGTGCGAGAGCCCTCTTATGCTACCCATGGCATCAAGACTGCCGGAAACCGAGACCCCTCGTTAAGCTATTAGCAGACAAGTTAAAGGAAATGAGGGGCCCGTTTGACAAATTTATGAAGGGAGCCAACAGTCACCGAAACCAAGGTGCAATAGGGGAACGTTATTTTTTTTTAATGTGTTATGCTTATCAGTGGGATAAATAATTCTTAGATTAATAAATCGCTTAAAAGAAAATTACTTATAAAGCAGCAGAAAAAACAACCATGCCGCCGGTGGGATCCGAACCCACGACCTCCGAATATCGCGTCCGGTGCTCTTACCAACTGAGCTACGGCGACGGCTGTCCAATTTGATGCTCTCGTGGGTATTTATGTTTACTGGGTGTAAGCGAGCCTTGAGAGTGTTCACCAGCGCCACCCTCGACCATAGCGGCGGACGTAGCACGTCCTGTAATACCGCGAGCGTGACGTAGAACGTCATCTAACGGTGAGGGCGGAAACTGTGCGAGAGTCCTCTTATGCTACCCATTGGCATCAAGACTGCCGGAACCGAGACCCTCGTTAAGCTATTAGCAGACAAGTTAAAGGAAATGAGGGGCCCGTTTGACAAATTTATGAAGGGAGCGAACTATCACCGAAACCAAGGTGCATAGGGGAACGTTATTTTTTTTTAATGTGTTATGCTTACCAGTGGGATAATAATTCTTAGATTAATAAATCGCTTAAAGAAAATTACTTATAAAGCAGCAGAAAAAACAACCATGCCGCCGGTGGGATCCGAACCCACGACCTCCGAATATCGCGTCCGGTGCTCTTACCAACTGAGCTACGGCGACGGCTGTCCAATCTGCTGCTCTCGGGGGTATTTATGTTTACTGGGTGTAAGCGAGCCTTGAGAGTGTTCACCAGCGCCACCCTCGACCATAGCGGCGGACGTAGCACGTCCTGTAATACCGCGAGCGTGACGTAGAACGTCATCTAACGGTGAGGGCGGAAACTGTGCGAGAGCCCTCTTATGCTACCTATGGCATCAAGACTGCCGGAACCGAGACCCTCGTTAAGCAATTAGCAGACAAGTTAAAGGAAATGAGGGGCCCGTTTGACAAATTTATGAAGGGAGCGAACAGTCACCGAAACCAAGGTGCATAGGGGAACGTTATTTTTTTTTTTAATGTGTTATGCTTATCAGTGGGATAATAATTCTTAGATTAATAAATCGCTTAAAGAAAATTACTTATAAAGCAGTAGAAAAAACAACCATGCCGCCGGTGGGATCCGAACCCACGACCTCCGAATATCGCGTCCGGTGCTCTTACCAACTGAGCTACGGCGACGGCTGTCCAATCTGCTGCTCTCGTGGGTATTTATGTTTACTGGGTGTAAGCGAGCCTTGAGAGTGTTCACCAGCGCCACCCTCGACCATAGCGGCGGACGTAAGCACGTCCTGTAATACCGCGAGCGTAACGTAGGAACGTCATCTAACGGTGAGGGCGGAAACTGTGCGAGAGCCCTCTTATGCTACCTATGGCATCAAGACTGCCGGAACCGAGACCCTCGTTAAGCAATTAGCAGACAAGTTAAAGGAAATGAGGGGCCCGTTTGACAAATTTATGAAGGGAGCCAACAGTCACCGAAACCAAGGTGCATAGGGGAACGTTATGTTTTTTTTTAATGTGGTGTGCTTATCAGTGGGATACTATAGTTCTTAGATTAATAAATCGCTTAAAGAAAATTACTTATAAAGCAGCTGAAAAAACAACCATGCCGCCGGTGGGATCTGAACCCACGACCTCCGAATATCGCGTCCGGTGCTCTTACCAACTGAGCTACGGCGACGGCTGTCCAATCTGCTGCTCTCGTGGGTATTTATGTTTACTGGGTGTAAGCGAGCCTTGAGAGTGTTCACCAGCGCCACCCTCGACCATAGCGGCGGACGTAGCACGTCCTGTAATACCGCGAGCGTGACGTAGAACGTCATCTAACGGTGAGGGCGGAAACTGTGCGAGAGCCCTCTTATGCTACCTATGGCATCAAGACTGCCGGAACCGAGACCCTCGTTAAGCAATTAGCAGACAAGTTAAAGGAAATGAGGGGCCCGTTTGACAAATTTATGAAGGGAGCGAACAGTCACCGAAACCAAGGTGCATAGGGGAACGTTATTTTTTTTAATGTGTTATGCTTATCAGTGGGATAATAATTCTTAGATTAATAAATCGCTTAAAGAAAATTACTTATAAAGCAGCTGAAAAAACAACCATGGCCGCCGGTGGGATCCGAACCCACGACCTCCGAATATCGCGTCCGGTGCTCTTACCAACTGAGCTACGGCGACGGCTGTCCAATCTGCTTCTCTCGTGGGTATTTATGTTTACTGGGTGTAAGCGAGCCTTGAGAGTGTTCACCAGCGCCACCCTCGACCATAGCGGCGGACGTAGCACGTCCTGTAATACCGCGAGCGTGACGTAGAACGTCATCTAACGGTGAGGGCGGGACACTGTGCGAGAGCCCTCTTATTGCTACCCATGGCATCAAGACTGCCGGAACCGAGGACCCTCGTTTAAGCTATTAGCAGACAAGTTAAAGGAAATGAGGGGCCCGTTTGACAAATTTATGAAGGGAGCCAACAGTCACCGAAACCAAGGTGCATAGGGGAACGTTATTTTTTTTTAATTGTGTTATGCTTATCAGTGGGATAATAATTCTTAGATTAATAAATCGCTTAAAGAAAATTACTTATAAAGCAGCAGAAAAAAACAAACCATGCCGCCGGTGGGATCCGAACCCACGACCTCCGAATATCGCGTCCGGTGCTCTTACCAACTGAGCTACGGCGACGGCTGTCCAATTTGCTGCTCTCGTGGGTAATTTATGTTTACTGGGGTGTAAGCGAGCCTTGAGAGTGTTCACCAGCGCCACCCTCGACCATAGCGGCGGACGTAGCACGTCCTGTAATACCGCGAGCGTGACGTAGAACGTCATCTAACGGTGAGGGCGGAAACTGTGCGAGAGTCCTCTTATGCTACCCATGGCATCAAGACTGCCGGAACCGAGACCCTCGTTAAGCTATTAGCAGACAAGTTAAAGGAAATGAGGGGCCCGTTTGACAAATTTATGAAGGGAGCGAACTGTCACCGAAACCAAGGTGCATAGGGGAACGTTATTTTTTTTTAATGTGTTATGCTTACCAGTGGGATAATAATTCTTAGATGAATAAATCGCTTAAAGAAAATTACTTATAAAGCAGCAGAAAAAACAACCATGCCGCCGGTGGGATCCGAACCCACGACCTCCGAATATCGCGTCCGGTGCTCTTACCAACTGAGCTACGGCGACGGCTGTCCAATCTGCTGCTCTCGTGGGTATTTATGTTTACTGGGTGTAAGCGAGCCTTGAGAGTGTTCACCAGCGCCACCCTCGACCATAGCGGCGGACGTAGCACGTCCTGTAATACCGCGAGCGTGACGTAGAAACGTCATCTAACGGTGAGGGCGGAAACTGTGCGAGAGCCCTCTTATGCTACCTATGGCATCAAGACTGGCCGGAACCGAGACCCTCGTTAAGCAATTAGCAGACAAGTTAAAGGAAATGAGGGGCCCGTTTGACAAATTTATGAAGGGAGCGAACAGTCACCGAAACCAAGGTGCATAGGGGAACGTTATTTTTTTTTTAATGTGTTATGCTTATCAGTGGGATAATAATTCTTAGATTAATAAATCGCTTAAAGAAAATTACTTATAAAAGCAGTAGAAAAAAACAACCATGCCGCCGGTTGGGATCCGAACCCACGACCTCCGAATATCGCGTCCGGTGCTCTTACCAACTGAGCTACGGCGACGGCTGTCCAATCTCTGCTGCTCTCGTGGGTATTTATGTTTACTGGGTGTAAGCGAACCTTGAGAGTGTTCACCAGCGCCACCCTCGACCCATAGCGGCGGACGTAAGCACGTCCTGTAATTACCGCGAGCGTAACGTAGAACGTCAATCTAACGGTGAGGGCGGAAACTGTGCGAGAGCCCTCTTATGCTACCTATGGCATCAAGACTGCCGAGAACCGAGATCCTCGTTAAGCAATTAGCAGACAAGTTAAAGGAAATGAGGGGCCCGTTTGACAAATTTATGAAGGGAGCGAACACTCACCGAAACCAAGGTGCATAGGGGAACCTTATTTTTTTTATTGTGTTATGCTTATCAGTGGGATAATAATTCTTAGATTAATAAATCGCTTAAAGAAAATTACTTTTAAAGCAGCAGAAAAAACAACCTTGCCGCCGGTGGGATCCGAACCCACGACCTCCGAATATCGCGTCCGGTGCTCTTACCAACTGAGCTACGGCGACGGCTGTCCAATCTGCTGCTCTCGTGGGTATTTATGTTTACTGGGTGTAAGCGAGCCTTGAGAGTGTTCACCAGCGCCACCCTCGACCATAGCGGCGGACGTAGCACGTCCTGTAATACCGCGAGCGTGACGTAGAACGTCATCTAACGGTGAGGGCGGAAACTGTGCGAGAGCCCTCTTATGCTACCTATGGCATCAAGACTGCCGGAGCCGAGACCCTCGTTAAGCTATTAGCAGACAAGTTAAAGGAAATGAGGGGCCCGTTTGACAAATTTATGAAGGGAGCGAACAGTCACCGAAACCAAGGTGCATAGGGGAACGTTATTTTTTTTTTAATGTGTTATGCTTATCAGTGGGATAATATTTCTTAGATTAATAAATCGCTTAAAGAAAATTACTTATAAAGCAGCAGAAAAAACAACCATGCCGCCGGTGGGATCCGAACCCACGACCTCCGAATATCGCGTCCGGTGCTCTTACCAACTGAGCTACGGCGACGGCTGTCCAATCTGCTGCTCTCGTGGGTATTTATGTTTACTGGGTGTAAGCGAGCCTTGAGAGTGTTCACCAGCGCCACCCTCGACCATAGCGGCGGACGTAGCACGTCCTGTAATACCGCGAGCGTGACGTAGAACGTCATCTAACGGTGAGGGCGGAAACTGTGCGAGAGCCCTCTTATGCTACCTATGGCATCAAGACTGCCGGAGCCGAGACCCTCGTTAAGCTATTAGCAGACAAGTTAAAGGAAATGAGGGGCCCGTTTGACAAATTTATGAAGGGAGCGAACAGTCACCGAAACCAAGGTGCATAGGGGAACGTTATTTTTTTTTAATGTGTTATGCTTATCAGTGGGATAATATTTCTTAGATTAATAAACCGCTTAAAGAAAATTACTTATAAAGCAGCAGATAAAACAACCATGCCGCCGGTGGGATCCGAACCCACGACCTCCGAATATCGCGTCCGGTGCTCTTACCAACTGAGCTACGGCGACGGCTGTCCAATCTGCTGCTCTCGTGGGTATTTATGTTTACTGGGTGTAAGCGAGCCTTGAGAGTGTTCACCAGCGCCACCCTCGACCATAGCGGCGGACGTAGCACGTCCCGTAATACCGCGAGCGTGACGTAGAACGTCATCTAACGGTGAGGGCGGAAACTGTGCGAGAGCCCTCTTATGCTACCTATGGCATCAAGACTGCCGGAGCCGAGACCCTCGTTAAGCTATTAGCAGACAAGTTAAAGGAAATGAGGGGCCCGTTTGACAAATTTATGAAGGGAGCGAACAGTCACCGAAACCAAGGTGCATAGGGGAACGTTATTTTTTTTTCAATGTGTTATGCTTATCAGTGGGATAATAATTCTTAGATTAATAAATCGCTTAAAGAAAATTACTTGTAAAGCAGCAGAAAAAACAACCATGCCGCCGGTGGGATCCGAACCCACGACCTCCGAATATCGCGTCCGGTGCTCTTACCAACTGAGCTACGGCGACGGCTGTCCAATCTGCTGCTCTCGTGAGTATTTATGTTTACTGGGTGTAAGCGAGCCTTGAGAGTGTTCACCAGCGCCACCCTCGACCATAGCGGCGGACGTAGCACGTCCTGTAATACCGCGAGCGTAACGTAGAACGTCATCTAACGGTGAGGGCGGAAACTGTGCGAGAGCCCTCTTATGCTACCTATGGCATCAAGACTGCCGGAACCGAGATCCTCGTTAAGCAATTAGCAGACAAGTTAAAGGAAATGAGGGGCCCGTTTGACAAATTCATGAAGGGAGCGAACAGTCACCGAAACCAAGGTGCATAGGGAAACGTTATTTTTTTTTATTGTGTTATGCTTATCAGTGGGATAATAATTCTTAGATTAATATATCGCTTAAAGAAAATTACTTTTAAAGCAGCAGAAAAAACAACCTTGCCGCCGGTGGGATCCGAACCCACGACCTCCGAATATCGCGTCCGGTGCTCTTACCAACTGAGCTACGGCGACGGCTGTCCAATCTGCTGCTCTCGTGGGTATTTATGTTTACTGGGTGTAAGCGAGCCTTGAGAGTGTTCACCAGCGCCACCCTCGACCATAGCGCGGACGTAGCACGTCCTGTAATACCGCGAGCGTAACGTAGAACGTCATCTAACGGCGAGGGCGGAAACTGTGCGAGAGCCCTCTTATGCTACCTATGGCATCAAGACTGCCGAACCGAGACCCTCGTTAAGCTATTAGCAGACAAGTTAAAGGAAATGAGGGGCCCGTTTGACAAATTATGAAGGGAGCCAACAGTCACCGAAACCAAGGTGCATAGGGGAACGTTATTTTTTTTTATTTTGTTATGCTTATCAGTGGATAATAATTCTTAGATTAATAATCGCTTAAAGAAAATTACTTATAAAGCAGCAGAAAAAACAACCTTGCCGCCGGTGGGATCCGAACCCACGACCTCCGAATATCGCGTCCGGTGCTCTTACCAACTGAGCTACGGCGACGGCTATCCAATCTGCTGCTCTCGTGGGTATTTATGTTTACTGGGTGTAAGCGAGCCTTGAGAGTGTTCACCAGCGCCACCCTCCGACCATAGCGGCGGACGTAGCAACGTCCTGTAATACCGCGAGCGTGACGTAGAACATCTAACGGTGAGGGCGGAAAACTGTGCGAGAGCCCTCTTATGCTACCTATGGCATCAAAGACTGCCGGAACCGAGACCCTCGTTAAGCAATTAGCAGACAAGTTAAAGGAAATGAGGGGCCCGTTTGACAAATTTATGAAGGGAGCGAACAGTTACCGAAACCAAGGTGCATAGGGGAACGTTAATTTTTTTTTTAATGTGTTATTGCTTATCAGTGGGATAATAATTCTTAGATTAATAAATCGCTTAAAGAAAAATTACTTATAAAGCAGTAGAAAAAACAACCATGCCGCCGGTGGGATCCGAACCCACGACCTCCGAATATCGCGTCCGGTGCTCTTACCAACTGAGCTACGGCGACGGCTGTCCAATCTGCTGCTCTCGTGTGTATTTATGTTTACTGGGTGTAAGCGAGCCTTGAGAGTGTTCACCAGCGCCACCCTCGACCATAGCGGCGGACGTAGCACGTCCTGTAATACCGCGAGCGTAACGTAGAACGTCATCTAACGGTGAGAGCGGAAAACTGTGCGAGAGCCCTCTTATGCTACCTATGGCATCAAGACTGCCGGAAACCGAGATCCTCGTTAAGCAATTAGCAAGACAAGTTAAAGGAAATGAGGGGCCCGTTTGACAAATTCCATGAAGGGAGCGAACAGTCACCGAAACCAAGGTGCATAGGGAAACGTTATTTTTTTTTTATTGTGTTATGCTTATCAGTGGGATAATAATTCTTAGATTAATATATCGCTTAAAGAAAATTACTTTTAAAGCAGCAGAAAAAAACAACCTTGCCGCCGGTGGGAATCCGAACCCACGACCTCCGAATATCGCGTCCGGTGCTCTTACCAACTTGAGCTACGGCGACGGCTGTCCAATCTGCTTGCTCTCGTGGGTATTTATGTTTACTGGGTGTAAGCGAGCCTTGAGAGTGTTCACCAGCGCCACCCTCGACCATAGCGGCGGACGTAGCAACGTCCTGTAATACCGCGAGCGTGACGTAGAACATCTAACGGTGAGGGCGGAAACTGTGCGAGAGCCCTCTTAATGCTACCTATGGCATCAAGACTGCCGGAACCGAGATCCTCGTTAAGCAATTAGCAGACAAGTTAAAGGAAAATGAGGGGCCCGTTTGACAAATTCATGAAGGGAGCGAACAGTCACCGAAACCAAGGTGCATAGGGAAACGTTATTTTTTTTTATTGTGTTATGCTTATCAGTGGGATAATAATTCTTAGATTAATATATCGCTTAAAGAAAATTACTTTTTAAAGCAGCAGAAAAAAAACAACCTTGCCGCCGGTGGGATCCGAACCCACGACCTCCGAATATCGCGTCCGGTGCTCTTACCAAACTGAGCTACGGCGACGGCTGTCCAATCTGCTGCTCTCGTGGGTATTTATGTTTACTGGGTGTAAGCGAGCCTTGAGAGTGTTCACCAGCGCCACCCTCGACCATAGCGGCGGACGTAGCACGTCCCTGTAATACCGCGAGCGTGACGTAGAACATCTAACGGTGAGGGCGGAAACTGTGCGAGAGCCCTCTTATGCTAACCTATGGCATCAAGACTGCCGGAACCGAGAACCTCGTTAAGCTATTAGCAGACAAGTTAAAGGGAAAATGAGGGGCCCGTTTGACAAATTTATGAAGGGAGCGAACAGTCACCGAAACCAAGGTGCATAGGGGAACGTTATTTTTTTTTTAATGTGTTATGCTTATCAGTGGGATAATAATTCTTAGATTAATAAATCGCTTAAAGAAAATTACTTATAAAGCAGCAGAAAAAACAACCATGCCGCCGGTGGGATCCGAACCCACGACCTCCGAATATCGCGTGCGGTGCTCTTACCAACTGAGCTACGGCGACGGCTGTCCAATCTGCTGCTCTCGTGGGTATTTATGTTTACTGGGTGTAAGCGAGCCTTGAGAGTGTTCACCAGCGCCACCCTCGACCATAGCGGCGGACGTAGCACGTCCTGTAATACCGCTAGCGTAACGTAGAACGTCATCTAACGGTGAGGGCGGAAACTGTGCGAGAGCCCTCTTATGCTACCTATGGCATCAAGACTGCCGGAACCGAGACCCTCGTTAAGCTATTAGCAGACAAGTTAAAGGAAATGAGGGGCCCGTTTGACAAATTTATGAAGGGAGCGAACAGTCACCGAAACCAAGATGCATAGGGGAACGTTATATTTTTTTTAATGTGTTATCTTATCAGTGGGATAATATTTCTTAGATTAATAAACCGCTTAAAGAAATTACTTATAAAGCAGCAGAAAGAACAACCATGCCGCCGGTGGGATCCGAACCCACGACCTCCGAATATCGCGTCCGGTGCTCTTACCAACTGAGCTACGGCGACGGCTGTCCAATCTGCTGCTCTCGTGGGTATTTATGTTTACTGGGTGTAAGCGAGCCTTGAGAGTGTTCACCAGCGCCACCCTCGACCATAGCGGCGGACGTAGCACGTGCCGTAATACCGCGAGCGTGACGTAGAACGTCATCTAACGGTGAGGGCGGAAACTGTGCGAGAGCCCTCTTATGCTACCTATGGCATCAAGACTGCCGGAACCGAGACCCTCGTTAAGCAATTAGCAGACAAGTTAAAGGAAATGAGGGGCCCGTTTGAGAAATTTATGAAGGGAGCGAACAGTCACCGAAACCAAGGTGCATAGGGGAACGTTATTTTTTTTTTAATGTGTTATGCTTATCAGTGGGATAATAATTCTTAGATTAATAAATCGCTTAAAGAAAATTACTTATAAAGCAGTAGAAAAAACAACCATGCCGCCGGTGGGATCCGAACCCACGACCTCCGAATATCGCGTCCGGTGCTCTTACCAACTGAGCTACGGCGACGGCTGTCCAATCTGCTGCTCTCGTGGGTATTTATGTTTACTGGGTGTAAGCGAGCCTTGAGAGTGTTCAGCAGCGCCACCCTCGACCATAGCGGCGGACGTAGCACGTCCTGTAATACCGCGAGCGTAACGTAGAACGTCATCTAACGGTGAGGGCGGAAACTGTGCGAGAGCCCTCTTATGCTACCTATGGCATCAAGACTGCCGGAACCGAGATCCTCGTTAAGCAATTAGCAGACAAGTTAAAGGAAATGAGGGGCCCGTTTGACAAATTTATGAAGGGAGCGAACAGTCACCGAAACCAAGGTGCATAGGGAAACGTTATTTTTTTTTATTGTGTTATGCTTATCAGTGGGATAATAATTCTTAGATTAATAAATCGCTTAAAGAAAATTACTTTTAAAGCAGCAGAAAAAACAACCTTGCCGCCGGTGGGATCCGAACCCACGACCTCCGAATATCGCGTCCGGTGCTCTTACCAACTGAGCTACGGCGACGGCTGTCCAATCTGCTGCTCTCGTGGGTATTTATGTTTACTGGGTGTAAGCGAGCCGTGAGAGTGTTCACCACCGCCACCCTCGACCATAGCGGCGGACGTAGCACGTCCTGTAATACCGCGAGCGTGACGTAGAACGTCATCTAACGGTGAGGGCGGAAACTGTGCGAGAGCCCTCTTATGCTACCTATGGCATCAAGACTGCCGGAACCGAGACCCTCGTTAAGCTATTAGCAGACAAGTTAAAGGAAATGAGGGGCCCGTTTGACAAATTTATGAAGGGAGCGAACAGTCACCGAAACCAAGGTGCATAGGGGAACGTTATTTTTTTTTTAATGTGTTATCTTATCAGTGGGATAATATTTCTTAGATTAATAAACCGCTTAAGGAAATTACTTATAAAGCAGCAGAAAGAACAACCATGCCGCCGGTGGGATCCGAACCCACGACCTCCGAATATCGCGTCCGGTGCTCTTACCAACTGAGCTACGGCGACGGCTGTCCAATCTGCTGCTCTCGTGGGTATTTATGTTTACTGGGTGTAAGCGAGCCTTGAGAGTGTTCACCAGCGCCACCCTCGACCATAGCGGCGGACGTAGCACGTCATGTAATACCGCGAGCGTAACGTAGAACGTCATCTAACGGTGAGGGCGGAAACTGTGCGAGAGCCCTCTTATGCTACCTATGGCATCAAGACTGCCGGAACCGAGACCCTCGTTAAGCAATTAGCAGACAAGTTAAAGGAAATGAGGGGCCCGTTTGACAAATTTATGAAGGGAGCGAACAGTCACCGAAACCAAGGTGCATAGGGAAACGTTATTTTTTTTTATTGTGTTATGCTTATCAGTGGGATAATAATTCTTAGATTAATAAATCGCTTAAAGAAAATTACTTTTAAAGCAGCAGAAAAAACAACCTTGCCGCCGGTGGGATCCGAACCCACGACCTCCGAATATCGCCTCCGGTGCTCTTACCAACTGAGCTACGGCGACGGCTGTCCAATCTGCTGCTCTCGTGGGTATTTATGTTTACTGGGTGTAAGCGAGCCTTGAGAGTGTTCACCAGCGCCACCCTCGACCATAGCGGCGGACGTAGCACGTCCTGTAATACCGCGAGCGTGACGTAGAACGTCATCTAACGGTGAGGGCGGAAACTGTGCGAGAGCCCTCTTATGCTACCTATGGCATCAAGACTGCCGGAACCGAGAACCTCGTTAAGCTATTAGCAGACAAGTTAAAGGAAATGAGGGGCCCGTTTGACAAATTTATGAAGGGAGCGAACAGTCACCGAAACCAAGGTGCATAGGGGAACGTTATTTTTTTTAATGTGTTATGCTTATCAGTGGGATAATAATTCTTAGATTAATAAATCGCTTAAAGAAAATTACTTATAAAGCTGCAGAAAAAACAACCATGCCGCCGGTGGGATCCGAACCCACGACCTCCGAATATCGCGTCCGGTGCTCTTACCAACTGAGCTACGGCGACGGCTGTCCAATCTGCTGCTCTCGTGGGTATTTATGTTTACTGGGTGTAAGCGAGCCTTGAGAGTGTTCACCAGCGCCACCCTCGACCATAGCGGCGGACGTAGCACGTCCTGTAATACCGCGAGCGTGACGTAGAACATCATCTAACGGTGAGGGCGGAAACTGTGCGAGAACCCTCTTATGCTACCTATGGCATCAAGACTGCCGGAACCGAGACCCTCGTTAAGCTATTAGCAGACAAGTTAAAGGAAATGAGGAGCCCGTTTGACAAATTTATGAAGGGAGCGAACAGTCACCGAAACCAAGGTGCATAGGAGAACGTTATTTTTTTTTAATGTGTTATGCTTATCAGTGGGGTAATATTTCTTAGAATAATAAATCGCTTAAAGAAAATAACTTATAAAGCAGCAGAAAAAACAACTATGCCTCCGGTGGGATCCGAACCCACGACCTCCGAATATCGTGTCCGGTGCTCTTACCAACTGAGCTACTGCGACGGCTGTCCAATCTGCTGCTCTCGTGGGTATTTATGTTTACTGGGTGTAAGCGAGCCTTGAGAGTGTTCACCAGCGCCACCCTCGACCATAGCGGCGGACGTAGCACGTCCTGTAATACCGCGAGCGTGACGTAGAACGTCATCTAACGGTGAGGGCGGAAACTCTGCGAGAGCCCTCTTATGCTACCTATGGCATCAAGACTGCCGGAACCGAGACCCTCGTTAAGCTATTAGCAGACAAGTTAAAGGAAATGAGGGGCCCGTTTGACAAATTTATGAAGGGAGCGAACAGTCACCGAAACCAAGGTGCATAGGGGAACGTTATTTTTTTTTAATGTGTTATGCTTATCAGTGGGATAATAATTCTTAGATTAGTAAATCGCTTAAAGAAAATTACTTATAAAGCAGCAGAAAAAACAACCATGCCGCCGGTGGGATCCGAACCCACGACCTCCGAATATCGCGTCCGGTGCTCTTACCAACTGAGCTACGGCGACGGCTGTCCAATCTGCTGCTCTCGTGGGTATTGTATGTTTACTGGGTGTAAGCGAGCCTTGAGAGTGTTCACCAGCGCCACCCTCGACCATAGCGGCGGACGTAGCACGTCCTGTAATACCGCGAGAGTGACGTAGAACGTCATCTAACGGTGAGGGCGGAAACTGTGCGAGAGCCCTCTTATGCTACCTATTTCATCAAGATTGCCGGAACCGAGACCCTCGTTAAGCTATTAGCAGACAAGTTAAAGGAAATGAGGGGCCAGTTTGACAAATTTATGAAGGGAGCGAACAGTCACCGAAACCAAGGTGCATAGGGGAACGTTATTTTTTTTAATGTGTTATGCTTATCAGTGGGATAATAATTCTTAGAATAATAAATCCCACCGGCGGCATGGTTGTTTTTTCTGCTGCTTTATAAGTAATTTTCTTTAAGCGATTTATTAATCTAAGAATTATTATCCCACTGATAAGCATAACACATTAAAAAAAAATAACGTTCCCCTATGCACCTTGGTTTCGGTGACTGTTCGCTCCCTTCATAAATTTGTCAAACGGGCCCCTCATTTCCTTTAACTTGTCTGCTAATAGCTTAACGATGGTCTCGGTTCCGGCAGTCTTGATGCCATAGGTAGCATAAGAGGGCTCTCGCACAGTTTCCGCCCTCTCCGTTAGATGACGTTCTACGTCACGCTCGCGGTAATACAGGACGTGCTACGTCCGCCGCTATGGTCGAGGGTGGCGCTGGTGAACACTCTCAAGGCTCGCTTACACCCAGTAAACATAAATACCCACGAGAGCAGCAGATTGGACAGCCGTCGCCGTAGCTCAGTTGGTAAGGGCACCGGACGCGATATTCGGAGGTCGTGGGTTCGGATCCCACCGGCGGCATGGTTGTTTTTTCTACTGCTTTATAAGTAATTTTCTTTAAGCGATTTATTAATCTAAGAATTATTATCCCACTGATAAGCATAACACATAAAAAAAAAACGTTCCCCTATGCACCTTGGTTTCGGTGACTGTTCGCTCCCTTCATAAATTTGTCAAACGGGCCCCTCATTTCCTTTAACTTGTCTGCTAATAGCTTAACGAGGGTCTCGGTTCCGGCAGTCTTGATGCCATAGGTAGCATAAGAGGGCTCTCGCACAGTTTCCGCCCTCACCGTTAGATGACGTTCTACGTCACGCTCGCGGTATTACAGGACGTGCTACGTCCGCCGCTATGGTCGAGGGTGGCGCTGGTGAACACTCTCAAGGCTCGCTTACACCCAGTAAACATAAATACCCACGAGAGCAGCAGATTGGACAGCCGTCGCCGTAGCTCAGTTGGTAAGAGCACCGGACGCGATATTCGGAGGTCGTGGGTTCGGATCCCACCGGCGGCATTGTTGTTTTTTCTGCTGCTTTATAAGTAATTGTCTTTAAGCGATTTATTAATCTAAGAATTATTATCCCACTGATAAGCATAACACATTAAAAAAAAAATAACGTTCCCCTATGCACCTTGGTTTCGGTGACTGTTCGCTCTCTTCATATATATATATATATATATATATATACCAGAAAACATCGAAATGCTGAAATGACTAAAATTGTTTCTTCACGTTACCACTTCTGAAGTTATGAAGTTCGGCTATTGGAGAGCACATTTAAGTTTTTAATCAACGTTCGGTGAGTGAAAGTAAGGGATGAAATATAAATACGCACTATAATAGAGCACCGTTCAAGACAGTTGTGCAATAGACAATGGCGGCTTTCTAGGAACGCGCAGCGTTCAAGGCACTTTCTGAAGGCCGACTTCAAGATATCAGGAAGGTCGCTTGTATCTATGGCTACTATTGTATCGCAGTGATTTTATTGAGGTATAACATAGCAGGAGAAATTATCTTTCCAGTTTGGGCTACCAGGATACAAAATTTTAAAATGCAGAGGTGCGAACATTGTCACCCTTGAAGGAGAAAAATCTTCTTTCGCTCTACATCAAATGTACTTGCCTTCCTTGGTGAGACCCCAACCGGCCACAACGAGAGGTTTTTGTAATATGTTTAATGGCGCTTTTGGCAGGCAAACAGGGGAAACAAATGTGTCAAAATGCAATGGCTTTTCTAACTGCAAAAAAAGAAAAGAGTGGAAAGTTATGTCTATTACTGTGTGCGAGATGGCCTCAGGTGCTTAATAGGCGCTTTTTGAATAGGTTGCATATAATGGAAAACTTAATTGTAATCTTATTTCTTGTTTCAGTTATACCAAGATACCCAAGGCAAATATAGTCCCGAGTTTACCCCAGCACGGTGTATTTTTCAATAAGTTTTCTTAGTAACTACAAAAGAAATTGAAGCATCTATGTGGTTTTCTGACACTAATTATTCTCTGCCTTCATTTGCCACCATCTCAGTTACAAAATCAAACTTCTATTATGAGAATTTACAATATGTGCTGTTTTAGCGCCAAAGCGGCAATGATGCGGGGGAAAAAATTGCAAGTACTAAAGAATGAATGTCGTTGCATAGGCCATACGATGTTTTTTATTGAATATTTATCTAGACAGAAGCGCAAAAAGAAAAATGATAGAGGGGCGCGCGAAGGAATGATTTTATACGCTAAAATGTGAAAATAAAATGGTCAAACAAAAAGGTACTTCAGTCGCCTAGTGTCCCGGTGGGCGCTGTATATTAGGGCAGTGCCTTGCACATGTTCACCTTAAGCTTGCATGCAAATGTCGGTTCCAGCGTACCCCAGAGTCCTGGGCTCAGGCGAAATCGTCCCTCTGCTAGTGCGCCGCACACAATGCAGGTGATATAAAGTCAGCGACTCGTGAAAGGAAGCTGCGCGATGTTTATTTGCCGCTGAGATTGGAAGGCTGCCGACTATTTCACTCCTTTATCCTCGTCCAAAGGAAAAAAAATCACAACCTGTTTGCTTTTCGCATTCTTGACTAAACAGCCTCAGGTGCCTTTATATGCTTTTTTTATGGTTTCTTCTCGGTGCGATTTGGAGATCAGCATAGGCCTCTAGGAAAGATATAAGCGAAATGAGCAGTTCCGTCCCAAGCATTGCTCCTATGATATTTCGGTCTAAAAGCTAAAAGCACGAATAAAACGCCATATTTTGTATCCATTTTATGAGTTTATAGGTAGTATGTTCAAGCTGAAATGTAACCAGTCAGAAAGGCAGGGCACAATCTGGCTGGTACCTCACTTCCGGTACCCAGTTACACCGCAGCGTTTCCACCTACTAGGCTCGAAACGACTATTTTTGCTTAGAATTTATATATTAAACATTACAACTTCCGCGATCTCCTTGAATGTTCAGGCATGGAAATGCCCCATTCTCCGAATACATACGCTTGACTACCGCGGCAGGACCCCTTTAAGGGTAAACAGAAAGAACGTTTAAAAGTACCGCTTTGAATAAATTTATTCTCTTCTTACCTTTAAAACAGATATGTCGTTCGCATAGACACTTTTCACGAAGTCGGGGTGAGGTGCGAAAATCTTTGCTTTCATTCGCGGGCCATCTTCTACTTGGCTGCTGTTGTAGAAGACATCGACGCTGTCGGGTCGTTTAAGCGTGCTTCTGGAATGGCACATAATATATAAACATTATTATTTCACGAAATGAAGGGTCTGTAAATTATGACAGAGTATAACGCGAAGAGACGAAAGTGGGCAGGGTGGGTCCGGGATCAGAGCATGAGTTAATCAGATCCTAGTCGAAATCAAAGAGAAAGAAATTGGTTCGAGCTGCCCATGTAAGGCGAAGGTAAGATAACCGATAGTCCTGAAGAGTAAGATATTGGATTTCAAGGGAAGAGAAGCGTAGCAGTGGGCGACAAAATTTACATGGGCGGCGGAGATTAAGAAGTTTGCAGGAAAGGAAGGCCGCAGCTGGCAAAGTACAGGGTTAATTGGTTAGAAACGGGAGAGACCTTTGCCCTGCAAAGGGTGTAGTCATCCTCATGATAATGATGGCACTGCCCGAAATGATTGCTAATCCCTCACCCTTTTACGTATACGTGTTAAGCATAGTTTGGTAACTACGCTAGAGATAACTACCCTAGACCGATGTCCCCGGCATCGCTGTTGACGAAAAACATATTCAGCACCAGAATATCCTCATTCTTTTAACATCAACCGGCGCCTTACGGAGCAACAGCGGAATGACATTCAAACAGGAATTTGTGATAAATTCAGTGAGCAGCACTTCTCAGAGTTAGGTACGCTGAGTTCTTCCTTAGTCAGCAATTACGCCACTTAGAGGCACAGGATGGTAAACCACATACTCAACTCGGTATTATATTCTAAAACTTTAACTGCAGTTGCGAATAATTTGCATCACGTGGCTAAAGTTGTTTTGGCAGTTGCAAGGGAGAACAACATGAATATATTTTTGGCTCCTTTGGAGCAGGTTCATTTCCTCAGCGATATCTGCTTTGGGAGTGCTAAAATTTCACGGCGAAATTTTATTCTTATTGTAAGCCCATTGCTGGTTAGCGCAATGAAGAGAGTACTTAAGATTTTCATTTAAAGGCGAAGAGGCACATGAAAATGAAACGCCTGGAGTTTGTGGGCCGGATAAAGCACTTTCTTCTCCCGTCTGAAATAGATCCGAAAATTCGAGCCATCAGTCTTGTTTGCTTAGCATCCCTATTCTTATCTGCAGATTATATGAAAATAATTTATAGCTTCCTATTTAAAACGGATGGATTATTGACTAAAAAAGAAATGCATCAAGCGGAGTCCCTTTTGTTCGAACAATCTGTTTACAAGCGTAACTTCTTGCATGCGAATGCTATTCGTCAGAATGGTTTTTAGTCTCATGAACGAAACGTTAAGAGAATTAAAAGCCTGCGTGGAGAGAAATTGCCATTTCAGGCATAACAAAGCCAATACACGTGGAGCTGGAATATCACTGTCTGGAGGAAAGTATACTCACGGGTTAAAAAGACAGTGCGCGGCTGAGACAATGAAGCTTCGCGATATGATGCTCCCGCTGCAGGTAGTAGCGATCGTAAGACCATGGTCTTCATAGAGAGCGTTTATAAATACCTAAACAGCCAGAGACAAAAATTACGGGACTGGACTTAAATCTGCTTAGAGCGGAAATTCTATAGGCTTTCCGTTTCCTCTCTTTTTTCTTCTATTTTTCATTTTTTTACCTTGGATTTCAAATTTTGTTGCTGTTCTTGTTCTCTTTTATATTTTTTTGTACTGTATTTCTTTTTTTATACGAAGTAGTCCTTCTGACGCATATACATAGCTTTTCAACGAAACTGTCACACAAAACCTTCTTCAACCGCAGCATTTATTTGATTATTTCAATTTAATTGTTTAATGAAGTAATCACAATTATTCAACCAGATAGTCTCATATCAATATATATTCACGCACTTCCTTACACAATCATACGTTTGGCCATTCATCTCAGCCGAGCGACAAAATCGTGCAGACAAAATTTGCGGACAATTTTTGCTGACGCGATATAACTGTATGATGCTTTCGCATTATTAAAAGTCTTCTTTCAATGATCTCGCTTAATAATTTTGTTCTCCGGTTGGTATTCCTATTGCATGGCAAAGCGTATCATTTGCTTTAGACCTCTGAATCACGGAAGCGTTGACCAGACGGTCGCTCTGAGTCGGATGGAGGAGCGTAGTAGTAAAATAAACCAGAGTACATGCGTGTGCGCAAAATACCTGAGAGTTTCAAATTCTTTTTCTACCGCTGGCCGTCTGCTCGCTGGCCGCTGTCCGTCAGAGAGGGGGCTTAGTTCTCGCCGCCATCCCCTTTATCTTGACGATGAAACTATTTCAAACCGCTAAATTTCTTTAGAGTGCACGGACACCACACAAAAAGATTCGCCTTTCATAATTTTGGACGCAGTTGTCGTAAGGCTGTCATATGGCTTAATGTAAAAGAAGGATATTATAAGTATTGCTTCATCGTGTTGCGCTTTATGAACAGACATTGCAACCACCCGAAATAATATTTACTTATTTATTTGTGTACACATACCTTACAGGCGTCAAAGAGGCAAGCAGTAAAGAGGGTTAAATACAAAAGTTTGCGTAAACTTGGTTAAAAATCAAACGCATAGTAAAAGTGCAGCAAAACACAAAAGGAAGAAATAAAGGAGGTAATAAGGAAAGAAATATAAAATCTTTTTTTTAGAAAATGCTCTCATCTGTGCACGGTAGGCTGGAAATCTGGGAGATGTGCGATGATCCTATGGCCATCACGTGATAGCAAACAGCAGCAGCAACGCGACAAGGAATACATTCGTAATGGATTGTCACAAGCCCCTGATCTGCGTACAGCCTGTTTCATTTTCACCAGCCTGAGTCCCAAAGTTTGTCGCAGAAAGCATTATTAAACCCTTTTTCCATGTGTGATTTTCAGTATTTCCTGTGCACTGCATTATTATATTAAAACCAGAGATTTTGGTGGCCAATCACTTGAAATCAGACTGAGGTCCTCCATGTGACACCTCACGTTGTCAGTTGTGTGCAGTAGTGGCAAATATTGGTAGAGATGGAAGAATCCGTCGCGAAAAGGCTAATGCAACATATTCGCAATGTTTTTTGTGGCAAAAGATTGTAATGCAGGAGACTGCACAGAAGCGGCCAGAAATTTTGCGGATAAGTGCAAGAGCATCTTTGTTCATCAAGTTCCAAAAGGGCACAGATTTCGCACTTGATATTTTGTACGCACTCAGTGGTATACCTTGCAAAAAAAAAACGGTCGTGTAAGAAATAAGTCATCAGATATGTTGTCACCTCACACATGAACGCGCACACTCCTAGCTCTATGGGGAACAAGGATTATTACAAAAAATGAGCTGGGAACAAAATATTATTTTGACCACAAATGGCCACTACGCTTTCTCCATCTGATACCACTCCGTGGAGGTGATGCACCCGTCCGTGAAGGCGATATTCCGCCGTTCAGCGGCGATTCATGAAGCACGCGCTTGGGACAAAGCAGGAATTAATTCCTTCCCCTCCAGAGAATGTACAGGCTTTTAAGCTGCACTTTTGTTTTTCACGCCTGCTTCTCTTATCCATTAGCGCATCAATTCACAGGTGATGTTCATTGAACCAGCGTACTTTATCTTGGCGGCTGTCATGAAGTGAATATCACAAGAAGCACAACGAAGAGCCAGCCCTCGTCTGCAATTCTATTGCGATGCTTGTTGCCTGCTGTGTTAGTGATCCGTTTTTCCAGCAAAGCTTGCACGATCTTACTTTCATTGCCCGGTGTAGTTGCCATTCCTCGGGCTCTATCGCTGAAACATTCCAGTTAGCGGCGTTGTATATATGCATAGACATCTGTCGTTTGGTTTTGCTCAGTTTTCGTGGCACTTCACGCAAACACAAGTCCCAAAATGGAGCTATACGCTGAGATATGAGTGCAAGAAGTCGGTAGATTTTCTTGACTAAATTCGAATGCAAACTTCAAGGTGCATGCTTAGTCTGCCTCCAAATCATCCTTTGTCATGGTTGTGAGTGGTCTACTAGTCGGAGCGGGCGAAGTGACTACAGGGAAGCCTTTTGCGCATGCGGGCACAAATGTTAATTTCACATCTGTGGCTCTTCGCCGCACACGGAGCGACCATCTGGTAGGCGATCACGCATTATTGGCACAAGTTTGGCCAGTTGTGCTTCATTTGCTGTGCGGACTGAAATACAAGTTTTCTTAAATGCTTAATTAGAAATGACACTCATTCTCATAAATTTACTTGAGCCCCTACAGCCAAAGGAGCACCCATATCTTGTTTTAATCAAGGTGAGGTCGGCCAGCACCGGCTGCGTTTTTATTCAAAATATTCTTTCGTTCATTCCAAACATGATAAGCATTTATTGCAAGATTTATTTTGTTTCATTATGTACTTGTTGATGAAAGGACAGCATTTTTTTAGTGATGATTACGAATGATTGCTAAACTACAAAGGGGTCAAAGTGAACAAAGAAACAATAGTGTACTGTTTCAAATATTTTTTTCCCAAATATCTGCTGTGCAGCTTAACACCTTTGACAATTTGTCCTTTGGTAGCACAGGTGTCTCTCAAGCGTACTATATTGATTCGCAAATTTGTTAGCATCAAAGCTGTTGCGAAAGAGTTACGGCATGTGTGCTAAAATTATGCCCTTAATGATTCCACCAGGCAACTCGATAGCATAGTTCTAAAAAAATTCTTCGCAAGCTATTTGATACAGGAGCAAAATAGGCTAATTAATTCAATTTAGCGCAGATATTCACTGTTATTGCGGGTGTATCTAAAAAAACGGTTGCTTGCTAAGCCACTGCATGCTCTCAATCGCATCCGGAATCCTTTGAATAACAATATATTTTTTTGAGAGGGACACATTTTCAATATATCGCAGCTCTATATTTTTGGGTAAATAAAACGTACAGTCGCCAAAACATGGTTTTAGAATATGACGTTTTGGGACCCCTACGGGTCTCTTGTTCACAATGACGATGGACGGAATTGGCCGCTTTCTTAAATGCGCACTTGACAGCGCTGTGAATGGGCGTAGTTATCGGAACAAATACTGTTCGTCCTGTTAATAGCGTTCTTCGTAGACTGTATGTCTTGTTTTGTGTTCAGAATACTTATCCAAGCCCAAATCTTTAAGAGAAATTGACTATAGTAAACCAGCTTCATTATGTAGTCAGAGGACACTTATTTTATTATGACATTACAGACGAAGTGGGTAGAAACAATAAAATTCCTTAATAATACACTCTTTTATATTCGTTCTCTGTAGTAAAGCTTCTGCACTCTTAGAAGGGCACACATGTGTCATGTAAAGGATACTTACAATCCATGGCATAGCTAGCCTTGAAACAGTCTTTCCGTTCACTATTCTTGACAGAGGCGCTGCCCTTCCACAGCCTGCACCGTGGGATCCGCCTTATCACCAAGAGTATGCGCTGAATATGCGAAAAATATTCAGTTATGTTATTGCTTCCATTAAAATAATATCTTAAACTACATAATAGGGACCTATCTACAGAAAAGGCTTTCCACTGCATGGTTAAACATGATGTTTTATGCGTTTGCCTCGTGAGCCTTTTTAGTGAAAGTCGAGTGAATGATTTCCACTTGGATACCCTCCTAGATACCTGCTGAGACTTATTATGATTGCGCATACTGCCCAGTGAACAAATATATTAAGCAATACAAGTTCAATGAAGCGTAACTTTTTTTATTCGACTGAGTCGCACTTTACAAACATTTCTTAATGTGTACTACTACGTCTACCTATATTCACGTTTTCTGTACACATTTATACCGTTCTTAGATGCAGCGATGAGTACCGCATGAAAGTAACTCACCCGGGCTATTGATTCTCTCACAGCGCACCTAAAAATAAAACAAAATATACTTACATCTTTGAGCAGGACGATTGTTTGAGTGACTATGTTGCGACTCATTTTGAAAGAAGATATTACGGCCCTTCCGTTTAGCGTATGAACAGTTATGATCGCTACCTGGTACACGAAGTCAGTATAGGAATAATGGCGCCAAACGGAACTGCACTGCTAGTAATTTATTTGCTACTACAATTAACTGTCAGTGAAGGCAAATACATTCTGGACGTAAGCAATATATGTTTACGTTGATTTGGTTTGAACTGTGTGGCTGGTGCCCTTCCTTAGCAGAGGTTGGAATCCAGAGTAAGCACCCTGATTCGTAAATTTTAACACTTCGTATTTAAACGAATCCACTAATTCATAACGCACTCTGTTAAAAGATTCCTGCCGTACAAAGCAACGGCAGTGTTGACGGACACCGGAAAAAAAAATTTCACATCGGGAACTACCCTTATAGTTATTGATAACTAATTTCTAATAGTTGGATTCTTACCTATTCAAGAACGAGCTTTGCGCTGCAGTTAGTTTAGTTCACATAACCGCAATAATACATGAAGCTCTGAAAAAAGGGGTGCGTTCCAAGACCACAAACACAACGTATACGTACCATAATACGCAGTATCAAAAGTACAAAGAACAGTAAAAAGCATAAGTAAAAACGCAAGAAAATAGTAAAGCAATAAAAAAATAACACAAGACGGAATAATATTAGGAAAACGTCGAACAATAAAACGAAAGATTTGTGTACAATAGCACTCTCATGTGCCCTGAAAAAAGTTTAGGTAGCAGTAGCTGGGCGAAAAAGATTTCGCAAAGTACGGACACATTTTAGTAGATTGTAATAGATAGCAGTAGGAAATATGTTTATTATTGCTAGTCATGGCACTTGCAACTCTAGTGTCAGCTTAGCGACCGACTTCCGGGCTGTCACCTTATCGCAAATAATACCCGTTTCCACACTGTGGATATATACGTCAGAGCCCGTCTTCTGAGAATGTTGCCTCTGTGATTGTGTGTACATAGGAAAGCTGCGGTTATCAGCTCCTCACGCCACAGGAGTCCGCAAAGTGAGAGTTTTTGGCGCATATGATGCAAATGTATAACGAGTGAAATCCTGATCTTCTCTAGCCGAACCGGTTATGTCTATAATATATTAATCAATGTGGTATGTTTCTTATAGCTATCAATTCTAAAAAAGATTTTACTAAATAAAAAAGTGCAACTGGAAAAAATCTAATATAATTCTGAAAGCGGGAAGCTTGCAAGTAAGGCATAAATTACTGCGAGAAAAACTTCTGCGTTACCGTGAAACGCACGTAGGTACCCAGACGTAACCAGGTATTTGCACTGACCGATTTTTGTCAGTGCGGTACAGGAAGGCATCGCAACCATGGAGAACCGAATTCACTTTGATCAAGGTAAGTGGTACATTAAAATTCAGAAGTTATGAAGAACACATCCATTTATTTGTTCAGCCAATCAGTGCTAAGAATATTCTTTCTGATCCAGTAGTTTACGCAATAATATGAGCAACAAAGGTAGAATACCTTCGCCGGTACAGCCTAAATATCATGTCCTCCTTTATTGCTTTCGAATGCTGGATCTATAAATTGCAGCCGGCATGACTCATTGCAGTCGGCTGCAACGGGTCATTCCCGCTATCTCCTGCTTGAACAGAAAATTTGCGCCTTCCAAGGCACCTGTAAACGTGCTATAGGCACTCCTGCGTGCAGAGCTGAAATGAACGGCTACAGCAGCATTATACACTCAATTTTCTCATTTATCAGGGAGCTGAATAGAGGAAAGTATGTAGTTGGCCTTAATTTTCTCACTGTGCAAGATTTGTCATATGAAAGCATAGAATAAGTAAGTCGCAGTTATCAGTATCACAATCTAAGTGGTCATCCCTGGATATGGGTTTCACTGCTATGGGTGAATAGCCTCTGCTTGAAATATAACCTCCCTTGAATAAGAGGACGAGTCTGCTCTAATTTTTTTTTCAGCCTCAGAATTTAAAGAGATGTGTAAAACAGATGAAACCAGGATTCTCGGAGCCGTACTCATCAGAAATTCCAGTGGTTGAGATTTCAACCCAGTTTTATGTTCGGAGCTCATTCTTGTATGGACCTGGGCGGGAGCGGAGTACCGAGTTCTATCATTTACTTATTTACTTCTCTGTGGAGACACTACCATATTGTGATATACGGCGTTGCAAATTGTTGTCCCGCTGCTGCTCCCTATATGAAGTAGGGTTACACTTTTTTATATTTTT
>JARKHS020007455.1:0-67596 GCA_030143305.2 Amblyomma americanum
CTAGCCCGATCTGCCACTCTTGCAAGTTATATTTCTAGTTCCTCGGGCCCTTTCATGTGTTTCTCTGCTGAACCTTCCTGCCTCATTGCCCTCTTCGCTACTGCTGTCTGTCGCGCCCGCTCTCTCGGCTTTTGCATCCGTGTCAAGCTGCTTCCTGGCGCGATTAAGGCCCTCCTGGGAGGTTTCCAGCCCTCGCTCCATCATGGCATAAGAATCATGAAGATCCTACGGTCAGAGTGGCAGCGCCAAGCACGCTTCTTCCGAGAAGCGCTGTACCTGCAGCTTCATCGCCTCGACAGATCCCCAAGGGCCAGGATGAAGTGGCGTGAGCTTTCCGCGCTTGCTAACAGAACTGCTGAAGCCTTATGGCAACATGAGCTTTGCTACCTTCGTGCCATCTCACCGAAACAGCGCTCAAGTCAAAGCAATCGAGTGCACACCCTTGGAGATGTGGTGCTCCCGGACAAAGTGGCTCGTGTTCTCAGCCTAGGTCAGCGCTGTGGTGTCTTGTCTCGCTTCGTCCCCGTCTTTATTCGCGCTGTATCGCATTATGGAAAATTACCAACTAGCCCGATCTGCCACTCTTGCAAGCTACTTTAGCGTTAAGTCGGCCGATCGGAGGGCATCTAATACTGTCCTCAGGCGTTCAAGGTGTTCGGCAAAGGTTTCGGAAAATACGACGACATCATCGAGATAAACCAAACAAGTTTGCCATTTTAGTCCAGCGAGAACGGTATCCATCATCCGCTGGAAAGTTGCCGGCGCTGAACATAGCCCAAAAGGTAGCACTTTAAATTCGTGCAGTCCGTCGGGTGTCACGAACGCCGTTTTTTCGCGGTCCCGCTCGTCGACCTCTATCTGCCAGTACCCACTCTTTAAATCAATGGAGGAGAAGTACTGGGCGCGACGAAGTCTGTCGAGCGAGTCGTCGATACGAGGCAGCGGGTAGACGTCTTTTTTGGTGATGTTGTTCAGTTTCCGATAATCCACGCAGAAGCGGAGTGTCCCATCCTTTTTCTTCACCAGCACGACAGGTGAAGACCAGGGGCTGCTGGAAGGTTGAATGATTCCATCTGAAAGCATCTCCTTCACCTGCGTTTGGATCGCCTCACGCTCCTTCGGTGAGATACGGTACGGCTGCTGATGGATGGGGCGGGCATCGTCGGGCGTAATGATGCGGTGCTTGAGAAGAGCCGTTTGCCGGACTTTCGACGAAGAAGCGAAACAGGAGGAGTATTCAAGTAGGAGGGCACGTAGTTCTCGCTGTTGAGTCACCGAAAGGTCCGGGCTGATGTCAAGGGATGGGCGCACAGGTCTAACAGCTTCGAACGCGAAACATTCAGAAACCTCCGCTAAGGGGTCGGCGAATGCGATGGCAGTAGCACGAAAAAGGTGCCGGGGCTCGTTAGAGAAGTTAGTCACCAGGAGCTCAGAGCAGCCGTCGCGGAGATGGATGAGACCTCGCGCTGAGCAGATGCCGTGGGTGAGCAAAAGGGACAGGTTGCCCTCTGCGACCGCTGTCCCTTCACGTAGTCCGTCGCAGTGAACACTCACAAAAACGCTGGCGCGTGGCGGAATCCAAACGCTCTCGGCGGATATTCTAAGGGCGGCGCGGCGTGGACAGTCCTCGGAGTAAACATCAGCTTTCTCGGTAGAAAATGTGACAGTGCGCTTTCGGAGGTCAATAATAGCTCCATACTCTCGGAGAAAATCAACGCCAAGGATACAGTCACGGGAGCAGTTCGGTAGAACTAGGCAGCTGACAACAAATGTGGAGCTGCGAATTTGGACTCTTGCTGTGCATAGGCCAAGCGGAGTTACGACATGTCCGCCAGCCGTGCGAATCTGCGTGCCGGACCATGGTGTCATTACTTTTTTAAGAAGCGCCGCTAGCTTTCCGCTTAAAATCGAGAAATCAGCGCCAGTGTCCACCAAAGCACTAACCTTATAGCCATCGAGAAGCACGGGTATATCCAACGAGAATCGATCTCCGAGTTCAGGTACTGCAGTCGTTGCCTTTAAATCGCGGTCGGTCGCTGTTCGCGTTGTCGGGGGGTCTTGTTCGTATCGATTGCCAGCGGCCTCGCCCCCTGAGGTCGCTCTCTTTAGTTTTCCCGGCGGGGACTTGGCGACCGTCTCTGCGCCATCCAGGAGGAGCTTTGGGGCTGTGGCGAAGGTCGGCGTGGTGATGGAGACCGAGACTGCCGCTGGGGAATTGTCGCCATGCGCTGCTGGGCTACGTAGTCCTCGATCTCCCGGGGTCGTTGACCTCTTGGTGGACGGGGCATGTCGATAGGGAACCCCTGCAGCCCAAGCTGTCGATACGGGCACTGGCGATACAGATGACCGGGTTCCCCGCAGTGAAAGCAGAGACGCCGCCGATCCGGAGCACGCCACAGGTCCGTCTTCCGCTGGGGTGATCGTCGATTGTCGATGTAGTACGTGTCGGGGTGTGCGGAAAACAGCGAGCCTTGATTGGACGGAGGAAACTGCGCCGAAGAGGGCGCAGGACGTTGCAAGGCTTCAGCGTACGTTGGACGACGGCACTCCGTTGGTAAAGGCGGCGGGTCAACGGACGGGAACGAAGGTCTCAAGGCTTGAACCTCTTCGCGGACCAGGCTAGCGAGAGAGCCGGCCGTCGGCAGGGGAGCACCGAAAAGCGCCTGGAGCTCTTCGCGCACAACGGAGCGGATCAGGTCGCGGAGAAGACCAGGGTTAGCCCCGAAGGCAGGAAGCGGCTCTGTAAGTGAAGCGGCGAGTACCGGCCGGTCGTAGGTGGTAGACCGCCGCAAGAGCATCTTCTCCATCGTGACCGCCTCCGAGAGAAACTCAGCAACAGTCCCAGGTGGACTGCGCACGAGGCCAGCGAAAAGTTGCTCTTTAACGCCGCGCATGAGATGGCGCACCTTTTTATCTTCGGGCATGGCCGGGTCAGCTCGCCGGAAGAGCCGAGTCATATCCTCCACGTACATGCTTACAGTCTCATTCGGCATCTGAATGCGAGACTGCAAAGCCCGTTCAGCCCGTTCTCGACGATCCGTGCTGGTGTAGGTCTCCAGCAGGCGTCGGCGGAACTCGTGCCATGATGTTAGGGCGTCTTCTCGGTTTTCGTACCAGGTACGTGCACCATCCTCGAGACTAAAGAAGACGTTTCGAAGTTTAGCGGCGTCGTCCCACTGGTTGAATGAGGCCACGCGTTCAAACTCGAGAAGCCAGTCCTCTACGTCTTCGAGCTGACTGCCGTGGAATGGTTTGGGCAGTCGCGGATTCTGCAAGGTGTAGTAGGCAGCAGCTGGCATGACAGGTCGATGGGTGGGTGCTCTGGCAGACTCCAAAAGCCCGTGTTCGGGAGGTAGGCCTTGATTTCTCCGGCTAGCACGGTGCACGGGGGTGTCCACTAGCGAAGGACTGGAGCCCAGGGTATCCGGAGGAGTATGAGACATATACAGGGATCTTTACCCAGCACCTCCACCAAAATATGTAACGGAAAACAGGGAGACAGGTCGCTAACCAGCAGAATACAGCAAGCAGCCAGCCAGCCAGCGAGAGACACTTCAACGTCTTCGAAGACACTTCAGCGCCACCTGAGAACACCAGGTGGCAATATATAGAATACTGGCACTGAGTTACGCGGATGTTGAGGTGAAGACAAGGGCCAGAAGTACACTTTTAGAGGTATTTACGTAATAGATATGTACTTAATAGGACGTTTTGCTGGAAGACGTCTCACTGAAAATAAGGCTCAAGGTGAAGACCGCTTTACATATTGTTCCTATGTTTTATGTATGAAGTCTATGTAATTGATCAGAACTCTCCTCTTCGATCACTGCAACGGGATTTTGCAACAAACAGCCCATTGAATCTTTCTCTGAAACACAGAAATCAAGCGGCAGCGCCTCAAAAAAAAAAAAAGTAAAGCTTCTTGAACCGCTTTAACAATGAGGACCTGGTCGTTCGTCCGTATCCAAGTGCTACTAAAACGACGACGCAATGTTTAATTGTATCCGCTTCACCCCCCCCCCCCCCCCCCCCCCCCCCCCCCCACCCCCCCCGAGTTCTTCCGCTTCTTCTGTCCACCTCTTCCCTGTGTAGCTCTCTCCTATTTATTTCTTCCCATCTGTCGTAGAACACGTGCACCAATTTCGTAGTGCTTTTTTCTTTTTTTCTTTATAGGTTTTCGCAGTGTGCGCCTGTCTGTATGCAGAGGAAGTAAAGGAAACTTATAAGGGAACCTCCATACTTAATTTCTTCTCCTATACACTCAGTCGTCCTTCTTTCCTTTTTCTTACTCTGAGCACACATTATTATCGTGCCCAATTATTAAGACAGGAGAGAGGAAAATCTCTTGTGGTTCAAGCGAGCGATTTTCGCAGCTGCTCTTTCGCGGTGTAGTGGTTTAGCACTGCTGCTTTAGGTATGCACTGCCTTAGTCTGGGCGCGCGCCTAAATTTATAGCCCGCCCGTGCCCCTCCCCTAAAATTCAACGGAGCTCCGATATTTGGCACTGAAGAGAATATCTATCGTTTTTGATACAGCGCAAGAACTCGCTGCTGTGTAGACTCATGATTAAAGCTTTAGAAGGATCGCTCACTGTTAGCTTTCTGTTTTTTTTCCACTCCTGATATATTTACTTTTATTCGTACTCATTTTGTTCTTGAAGAAGCTATTCGCTGCACTATTACGTCCGCCTTCTCTCCGACTGCGCTGTGGAAAAGACTCCCTCAAAATTCGCAAATAAATGTTACCATTGTTTTTTACCTTCACTTTGCACCAGACAACTAATTACAACCAGTTACCTAGCTGCGATAGTTAAAAAGTTAATTATCAGAAATTAGTTAACCAGCTTACTACTTAAGACAATTCACCGGCTTTCTGGTGACCGCTAACACTGGTAATACTATGACGGAAAGGCCATAATTTTACCCCAAAAAGCGTGTTTTTGAAAATTACTTACTGTTCTCTGCAACACCCGGTATTAGGAGCAATCAAAACACAAAAGACGCACGACGCTAGGCATTATACTTTTGAACGCAGTTTTAGCGCCAGAGGGAAATGGTAGCGCTCACAGCTTCCGACCCTTCGCAAAATCCGCGGAGGAAACGCTGGATTTTTGGCTCCATCGGGTGGGATGCCTTTTTCGATAATCGGGAAAAGAATACCTGAATGAGGTAAAATGTTAATATGCTAGATTGTGTTTGTTAAATAAAATGCAAGACATTTAATTCTCCCTTGTATTCTTCCTTCCGGCTAGCAGACGTCACATCAAGAGCAACCACACAGAGTAAAAATCTATTAGCGCAAAACAGTGCCTTAGCTTTGAAAAGCGTCAATCTCAGTTCTTGCCATCGTAGAGGTTATATAGTATTTTACACTACGGTTTCAACGTAGATGTGGGGATGAGAAAGAGGCAGTGAAGTTCAAGAAACGACTCGGAAAACGTCTTCGAGATCCACAGAAAAGAAGTCAAAATATGTAGGAGGCCAAAAGAGGACCTCCTTTTGTCCCAGGTAGAAGTACGAGCAAGTGTGTCCTAAGCCTTCAGGGAGCAAGCGCAAAGCTACCAACAATAGCTCTACCGCACCCGCGGTAACTAGCAGCGCAATTTATAAAGCGCCGTCACCTCTTAATGTGGGTGACACATCAAGCTCGACCTCGGTGTTCTATCATCGTGCATTTTTGTCGCTCATTGCGTTCCCCGAACCCGCCCTTGTGTGGACGTCCCTAAAATGCCCAAGCCAGTAGCGGAGTGGGCTTTTTTTTCACGGAAGTTGACGTTTGAAGAGGTAGACGCAGATGTTGACAACAGTCGGCGACAAAAGCCGTAACAAAAGACTTTATTAATCTAACGAGCAACACATCCGCCTCATCTTCGTTAAAACGTAAATGAATATACACGCTTCTCCGCGATCAATAATGTAGCTTTAAAAGCTCCTTCTCGTAATTTATCTATAGAAGAAACAGACAAATCATATTAAGATTTGATGTACTAAAGCCATAATGCAAAAGCCGGTCCGCTTTGAGAATGTTAAGCAGGTTTATTGATCAGCCCAAACGTTTAGCAAGTTATTTGAGTCAAACACGCATGAGCTATTAAAGCATTTGAATCATGCACTGGGCAGAAAGTAATAAACTGAATAGAAATTTCCCTTCAAGATCTCAACTGCTCCTTTCATTGCCACCAAAAATCTAGGCGCACTCACGAACACTCTTCGTTTGTTTTAAGTCTTCATCTTCGTACCCCCTCGTTTCGCCTCCACTAATTTAATGCGACCGCATGTGTACAGCTGCCCGCAAGCATCTCCGCAAGTAAAGCCAGCTGTCTGTGGATAAAAAAGTGGTAAAAGTGAGCACCATGCAAGACCACCGAAAACGTCGATAGAGAGGATGAGTGGAACGGAAGGTGGCAGAGCTTGAACGGAGATTCGGGTAGGTTTGATTAACTGTTCGGAATTCGAGCGCTCACCGCTCATCTCTGGAGCGCTACCTGTTCAACCTGTTTGCTGACCCCGACTCCCGTTCGTTCCTATCCCAAAAACAAACAACCAGCCGAGCATAGGACGAAGCACAGCGAAATGGAGCAGCTGTCGCAGGCATCTTAACGGCCACGCTGTCTCTGAATCGATCCACATTAGAGAAAGACATTTCTATTCGATCCTGCGTGACAGATAGCGATGGCTGCGGCCCCTTACAGGAGACGCTTTTAGACGCTTTTAACATTTTACTTCCTCGCTTTTTTGACCTTGACCTCTTGAGATCGCTTTCTTTCGTCTTTCACCTTCCTCTCGCCACAGGTGATCGCTGTTTTTGCTTTTGGTTCACCCTTTGGCAAGAAAATTGAACACGAGATACCGTACATGGCGTTCGCCTGAAAGTCTGTTTCGATGTTTTTCTTTCTTTTGTGTTCCGTTCAGTCTCGGAGTCCGAACAAATGGTGCTCTCTCCTTTGTTTGAGCTTTCTTTGGACGGATGTTTAGCCAGGTGCCTGTTGTCACGCATGGAATTGGAAGTCTTTCTTCGCAAGCACTTGTTTTTAATGAAAGGAATGAAGGTACGTGAGCAGTCGATAAACTGACTGTTAAATAATAGCGCATTGTCTTGCACTTTTCCGACCTGTGAGGCATAATGCAGCACGCTGCTGAGGCAGTGGCGACAAAATGCATTTCAGAATGTGACGCTGGCAATTGCTGAACATGCTGTTATGAGTGGTATTATGAGATGTTAGGTGTTTCTTTGAGCAAGGAGAAACGTGAAAGAGAAGTGGTGCGAGTTCCACATAAAACACATAAACGTTGGTTGAGTGAAGAGTCGTTACTGTACTTCAACTGCGAGGGAAGTGAAAGGAACAACTCAGAATAGTAACAAAGACATTAGGTCTAATTGAGGAGACACATAATCTTAATAATTAAATAAATGAACACGCCCAGATACGCTAGACAGAATAGCATCCTAAGAACGCTGACCAGAGGAAAGCAGACACTACCACATGCCAAGTCTACAACACTAATACCTCCTTCACCAGCCTCACTATTGATTCCTGCTCTGCTTTTTCCATCTTAACTTGTTTACTCAAGAAAAGTACACGTGCCCTGATTCGCCCTAGCACTTTCCCCTTCCCCATAAATTTAGGGGATTAGAGGAGGTATCTATTAGAAGGATAAAGCTGGGGCTGGCCGGGCCCCGTCGTTGACGTGCTGATCGGGCTATAAAGATGTGGAAGGAGAGCTTTGCACTTGCGCAAGAACAAAGGCTTCAAGGACGCGAATATTGCAGGCTACCTACGGCTACAAGGAATGAAGAGTTCTCATAGTGGCTGATTGAAAACATTCGGGGCAGTAGCCTTCTCACTTTCCTGTATGGTAATAGACTACGCACTTTGTACATAGTGTGCTGCCTCCAGAAATTATGCCTTCTGGCAAATGTTTGAATGAAAAAAAAATGGCGAGCAAAGCAAACGTACTCATCTCCAAAGCAATGATTTTGGTAATGGCATCTTTAACGCATTTCAAATATTCAAGTAATCGTTCACTTAAATCTTCACTGTAGATCCATCAGTGAGGGGAAATGTGAGGCCATGGGCAGAAGTACCTAGGAAGCATTTGGGTTTCTATCTTCAAAGCCATACAAACCCGCCAAAATAACCGAGACTTTACGATATTAATACCTATTTTCGGGAGTTCTACGTTTTTCTGATCTGTTTAACGCTGTCATTTATAATGCCACGCAGATTGACCGCACTACTGCAGAAAAAAGCGGCACGACGACGCTCAATGCAACGTTTAAAAGAGTCTTAGAAAAGATTTTCTATTTTATTGAATTTCAGTAGACTGATTTTGCAATAAAATCAACATTTAGCAATTTTTACTATTATTTTTAATAAAACCACTACCACCACCACCAATTTATCTGTACATACTTTCTTCCGTTCACTCAACGGACAAAGGTGTTTATTGGTTGTTAGGAAAGGAGTACAAAAACTCCACACGCACTGCTGCCGCCATCATCGGTTCGCACAGCCCAATTTTAAGAGTGTACAGGAAAAAAGTCCTAATCATTCTGTGGCCATGCACGAGGCCTCACGTTACCTCAAAAAAGAAGTTTCTGTCGTCTAACAGTGTTTTACAGCACGCGAAGTTACAGAAACAAGGCAAGATTTTAAGCAGAATGACATGAAGCTAGATGCCTCATCATAAAATATGCAATGAGGGTGTGTTTGAGCTACTTGACGCAGCTCGCTTTTCAGTATCTTTATTTCTTCCCTTTTTCTGCGCCAAGAAATGTTCCATACCTGATGCACACTATGCTTACGCGATTTCAATGGGCGCTGGGACAAAGGAAGAAGGGGTATGAGCAGCTCATATCGCTTCGCAACATCTGAGACATTCATATCGATTCAGTCAACGACAAGGAAGTAGCACCGCACGAGCATTGGGAACAAAAGTGGAGCATGGATGTTACAAACCTGCATGCGACCACGGCCTTCGCATTGTGGTTCAGAACTGTGGCGACGATGATGAAGCAAGCGATAATATAGAGCTGCCGAAAATTTAAAGCTGTGCTAAAATCTGCTCCCACCGAACAAACATTTTTGTGGGTGCAGAACCATGAGCTGGCGAAAACGGAATAATTAAGAGAAAAACGCAACATTGCGACAATAGAACCACACCCACCTACAACTCCTTCATTAAGTTGCCTGTGCATTATAGCCTCAGCTGCATTGGCGCCATTAAACTCAATATAACTAACTAACTAACTGACTAACTAACTAAAATGTATTTGTGTGTCGACTTGGTAAATCAAAGCATCGCTTTGCACTCTTTTACTCTGAGCAGAAAGCTGGCCACTGAGTTTTGAATGCAGGTTGCTTAGGCCTCTTTAAGGCATGGCTTTTAAAAGATCATCTTGTTTTCCTGCTTTCCACATGGTGTCTCCAAAGAGAACCAGCACTAGCCTTAAGCCGACGAAATATTTCCGCTTGCATAGGATTCCACAATAGTCCATAAAATATAAAAAGAGGTGCAAGCAGTCTGCGACGTTGTATGCGTTCATTCTTTTCTCTCTCAACAAAGACATTCACGACTTCAAAATTTTTGACAGGAAACCACGAATTTTTAATAGAATCACGCTACTAAGCATTTCGCACCCTCTAAGTTATACTGATTCTATTTCGAAGCATGGCAAAAATTAAAAAAAACAAGTAGAGCTCCGATTTTGTTATTAATTGAATTATCGTTTCTCTGCACAAGCTGGTCTCGAGGTACCAGTTCTTTTATATAAGAGTTTTAATACGGAACTCGATAACAATAAGTGTTAAGATTGTCGGCTCCTGCTGTAATTGTGGTGACAGTCCGAAATTACGGGCCGTGCGGAGAAGTCATCACAATAACAAAACATGCACCATAACTCTCGATTCGTGCCGGGGGGAATCAAAACTGCGAGCTCTATGTCCCGTCGATAACGCTACACCCGGTATGGACTCGAGTGGCGTCCATGAACTCGACCTTTTTGCGGAATAAATTTTTTCGTCTTTCCTTGTTTTTTCCCCGTGCGCACTTGCACAAAGACTGCTTGAGAAACTTATGTTTAAAGTAGTAGCACTCGAAGATCGAGCATTGCAAGCAGATTCTCTCTTGTGCTCTAACTTCTCTTCCCTATTCCTCCCTTCATCCTCTCCCTTCCCTCTTGCCTTTGTCTTCTGTGATAACGAAAGGCCTCCCATATATTTTTAGTTCGCTGTGTATCCACCAGCACCAAACGTAATGAGTAACCGTATCCTTACATGTATAGTTAACCTCATCTTCTTCTTCTGCATTTTTTTTCTTCGCCTCGGAAAAAAGACTCTAGCCTGTTTTGTTGGGATTTCTCTTTGGCCCATTCCCCTCGTCGCATTCTCCTACGATCGCCAGCCTCCTTCGTTCCCAGAGCTCGACACGTGGCACATATTCATGCACATATTCGCTCCGCACATGCGCAAGGATGAGCCGCATTACTCAAGACTTCGGGAGCTTGCTGACAGTGCATCCATCTATGGAATAGATGTCTCCGTTCGACATCTCCAGCTGATAAATATATATTTTGCCATAAGTCGCCAGCATTTCTGAAAGCCTTTCCATGCACCAGCGTCATGAATGACGACTCTAAGATGGATTTACAGATGCTGTAGACCCACCATATCACAACCCGCAAGATGCACTCGGCGTGGTGTCCAACGAATGTTCTAAAGGCTTTTCTGGGACAGATCCGTCACGCATTATACGTGCGACCTGATATGCTTTATACTTACACGTGTGTCATCACCTTTATAACATTTATTAAAGTAGAAATTTGGGCGTGTTGGTACGTGTTTATTTTTTATCACGGCGCATGAAAGACGAAACTAAAGACGAGGGTATGACAGTGGCAGAAGAAGCAGAGCTATTCCCACCTGTAGCATATAACTCAACTCAATGAAGGTATGACATGGTCAAACGCTGACTATCAACTGGGTTTATTGAAGAAGAAAACATATATATAGGCCTTGAAAGAAACTATCACAACCAGAACGTTATCTATCACAACCAGAACGTTATCTAAAAGACACGTGGGAACACATATATACCAATTTCCTCTCACACAAAGTAACGAAAGCGCTGCTGATACACATCGTTCTCTTGTGACCCTGTTCCGCCACAGTGATAAGTTAACATGCGAGATACTAGGGGCTTCTAAGTTCATCACAAGGGCAGGATATGTGTCAGAAGCTCTTGCGTTGCCCTGCCTGAGAGGTAATTGGGATATCTGTCCGCCTACCTGTCTTATATGTAACCTTTTTTTCGTAATTGTTTCTTTGAGTGCCTATCCGTTTCTCAATAAACTTAGCTCATAGCCATCACTAGTTCTTGTAAAAACTTCGTTTTTCGTCTTCTCTTTCGTGCGCTGTGAGCAATCCTTCATACCGGCGCGAACGTGCTCATCGACAGAGACGTAGGACACAGAGCATAAGTTGGGCTTCCAAGCCCTTTTCAGTAGCCTAATACTGAACGAAACATATACAGGGCCTCACTGCTTACAACTTTCACGGTGCTTAAAAATTTACTTATCTGGCATTTGGGAGTTTTATAATCATTTAACAGGTTTTTTTTTTTATGAGAAAATGAAAGGCGCATAACTGTCTCATTTCTGGACGCCCACTTCAACACAAGTAAGGGAAGAGAGCAAGGTGGGAGTGAAAAAGGAAAGAGAGAAAGAAGTGCCGTTGTGGAGAGCTTAGGAATAATTTATATCACCTTGGGCTCTTTTACGTGCGCTGACATCGCACGTAGAGGTTGATGGCTGTTAGTGGTGGTTAGTGCTTGAAGGTCGAAATCGCGCACAGTGCTCGAACCCGACCGCGGCGGCTGCGTTTTTATGGAGGCAAAACGCTAAGGCGCCCGAGTGCTGTATGATGTCAGTGCACGTTAAAGATCCACATGTGGTCGAAATTATTCCGGAACCCTCCACTACTGCACTTCTTTCTTCCTTTCTTCTTTCACTCTCTCCTTTATCCCTTCAATTACGGCGCGATTCAGGTGTAAACGATATATGAGACAGGTACTGCACCATTTATTTTCCCCAAAAACCAATTATTATTCTTATTATTATTTGGAAGGAAGCGAAGACGGGAGGAAAGGTAAAAAAGCGAGAGAAAGATCAAAGATTGACGTAAGAACGAGGAAGAAGATAAAGTAAATAATTCACATCCCGCTTATACGGAGCGATCACACACCGAGAGCTTCAATAAGCAGCCGCCAGCCTCGCTAGAGTCCGAATTTGCATTGGATAGTGGGTGTATTACTCGCACGCTCTGTTGCCACGGCGCCCGCCGATTCCAGGAGATGTGCAACTCTGTGTTGACACCGCGAGGGATGCAATAAAGTTCCGTGGCGCCTCGCCGCTTTTCGGTACATTTGTTGATCCCTGTCGGAATGAGTCGAAGAAGAGAAGATGCAATGAAATGAATGGGGAACCAGGAGGAAGCAGAGAACGACGTTCTCAGCCGTCAAGTAGTCCAGTCATCCCTTGTTCGGAGGCTCGGTTCGTAGATACGCTGAACTAGAACCACAATCAATACTGAACTGCACGAACCCGCCGCGGTGGCTCAGTGGTTAGGGCGCTCGGCTACTGAGCCGGAATTCCCGGGTTCGAACCCGACCGCAGCGGCAGCGTTTTTATGGAAACAAAACGCTAAGGCGCCCTTCTGCTGTGCGATGTCAGTGCACGTTAAAGATCCCCAGGTGGTCTAAATTACTCCGGAGCCCTCCACTACGGCGCCTCTCCCTTTTCTTGTTTCACTCCCTCCTTTATCGCTTCCCTTACGGCCCTGTTCAGCTTTCCAACGATATATGAGACAGATACTGCGCCATTTCCTTTCCCCAAGAAACCAATTATTACTGAACTGCACGCATGAAACATGTAAATGGCCTCTTGTAAGATTCTTTCCATCGTCATGCATGCATGAACACAGAAGGAATCTTTCTGTACAAAATAAACAGAAATATAAGAAATATCAGCCAAGAATCGAACACAAAATTTTGAAACACCGCCACAATGTTTGAAACGCAGTACGCAGACCTATATAAATCTGAAGTAAAAAGTATCTCTTAATGTGATATCGGTGTAAGCGCAGGTGATTAAATGTATCGAGTAGGCCAACCAACCGCCTGGAAACCACGAATACCCGGATGCCGGGGCTGCTGCGAAGCTAGCTCGATCTGTCAGTCACTGCTCGCTTAGAAATGCTGCAGAGTGTCCGGCACTTTGCTGTATTCGTTAAAACAGAAGCGGAGAATCAATATCGCTCTTATGGGAAAGAGTGAGTTACAAAAGTAAAAATAAATGACGCTTTCCCTGTGCACTCTGTGCTTCTCTGTCTGCTTCGTTCCGCCCCTAACCAGTTAATTACGTACCATCACTGATGCGGTCGGGACGAAGCCGCTAATTACAACTTCTTCTTGGAGTGCATCAAGCACCGTTTGTACCCGTCGTCCGGACGTCAAGAAGAAGACTGAGGAGCCGTAATGTCAAAGAAATAACAAAATAGAATGAATGCGTTAGGAGAAAGTACGAGTGAGACGTTTGAGCCTATGTTTTTTTTTCTCGCTATCAAATGTTCATTGCAACATTCCGTTCGCATTAAACATGAAGGCATGATGTCACCAGGTGGCGCCCTCACGGTAAGAGTGGGAAAGTTCTTTTGGCGTTCGTGTCTCCGGGATGTTTTTTTTTTCTTCGTTGTTAAATGGCGACTGCAATAATTATTGTGACCTGCTTGCGAATTGTGCCTTTTTATTTACGGTGCATTTAGTTTCTGTCGTGCATGCCATGACCGATATTTGGCGCTTGCCGCCCTAAGTATGAAATGCTACAGCGTCGAAGCGGCTGCCTTAGCACGTCCTTCTTGTTTAAAACTGGAGGTCTCCAAGTAACCGTTGTCAAAAGGGCAGAAAGAGCTTTGCCGTTATGGATAGATTTGAACTTATATTGAATTAAACTATTAAGATCTGGGTATCATTCATGGTTATCACTGTTTCATTTCTTGAAGACAAGACTGTCAGAAGCCGTGTGATGCGAGAATATTGCTTGGAAAGCGAACAAAATAGAAGGAAGTTTTGACTTTCCAAGCCTACGGTAAGAAAATTTGCGCGCAGTTGAAACGTCATCAAAATTTTTTTCTGTCTCTCATTTCGTCCTATTTTATTTCGCTTAATGATTGAGAGAGCGCTCATGCAAATTTGTCCGGAGACAGCGGCCGGAAAAACGGAGAGTTACGTGAGAGGAGTACACACTATATTAAAGGACGGAACATTGTATACGAAAGCGTTAATTAGGGTCGATCTTCAGTCGCCCAAAAATGGGAATGAGTAAAGAAAAGAACAACACGACTCGCTACACATTCCTCTGATGGCTTTCTTAAATTTAGCTTGAGAAAAACTGTAATCACTAGAAAGAAGGAAATACACTTAAGGGGAACAATTAATACAGAAAGGCAAGAGAACGATAGAGAAGGCTCCCAAAAAGACAACGAGGAAGATATTGAACGTCAGACAAGCGACTGTTGATTACCGTGATTTTACATCACTACCAAAAAATTTGGCGTAAAACGCCAGAGGAACGGCTTGAACGCTTCCTCTTCTGTCAACATTGGTAAATAGGTACACAAAATAGTGACAGTATGGCGTGAGTGCACATATTTCTTGTTTTGAAGCCGCGCTTCGGGTGGCCAGTGCATAATTTGTTTTTTTGTGTGATCGACTCGGCCAGATTTGTCAAACTCAGCGGCATATTTCCGCGAATGATGTGACGAAATGGGCGAGGTTGACTGCACTCCCCTGTAGTGCCTCTTCAACGACTGCCAACGGAGTAATACATAGCGCACACAAAGAAAAACGTTGGCATCAGGAGGGAAGGACATGGACGCACCAATGTCTGTGTCGTTCCTTTCCGTCGTCCTTGTTTTGTTTTTTACCCTAAGCGTTCCTCCTTACACAAGGCAACAACAGCTCAACAATGGAAATATTTGGCCATTGCAAGGTTCGGCCATTCTTTAAACAAGAATGGCAAGTGATTTGTTCTCAACATTTTTGGAGAATAAATTAACAGAGCCGCAACTGCATCTTGGTGCAAAGGATAACTGTGAGAACTGCGGAGAGCCTGACTTAAGCGACTGGCCAAAAATTAAACTGCGCTTGCACTCTGCTGCGTGAGACGTGAAGCTCAGCGAGAGCAAGATTACTTTTTTTTTTCTCAAATGCCTGCATCTTTCACTGCTTCATTAAGCCCTTCCTTCACGGCAGGGTGATGTTATTGTCTAGTGCCATGAAAATAATTAAGGAATGTTTTAGGCGTAAAGTGCGTTTATGTAAGATGACCCTCGACGAACTGTTAAACGTCAGTGTACGTAAAGACGCACAACCGTCCTTTTCAAGCTTGTTCTCTTAGTTAACAGGAGCCGTAGAACAAGACTTTCTGCATTGTACTTTGTTAGACAACATCGTGCACAAACGAGGCTGATCAAGTGCATAGTTGCGCATTTAAGCAATTTTTACCACGACCGCATCAACTAATGTTTTGATATCAGTGTTCTACTGACGCAGAGAGTTTCGAGGAGGTAATATCATCATGAACGTTCTTGACGGCTTAATTTGAACATTTTTTTCACATTAACCGTGAAATGATACCAGCTTAAGCTCATAAGTGAAAGTCAACCACGTTAACACATTTGGTCCTACTCGTAAATATCTTATAGCTGTTGCAAAGCAAAAGCATATTCAGTCTGTGTTTGAGAATTTGTGTGCTTGCGTTTCGTGTGATGGTTCGGCGGTACGGGTATGTACCTTCTATATCTTTAGGATGTCGCTGTGCCGCCATTCCTTGTGTAACTGAAACAAAAAAGAAACGCGATGAATTTATTTCCACTCAAAGAAGCCTCTAGTCCGAGTGACGAATCCCAGCATAGATGGGCACTTTAATTTAATCGTTAACGTCTGCCCTCACTTTGGAGCTGAAGCTCCAATCTACCAATAGTCAGCAACCATAATCCGTTTGTAGTCCGGAGGAAACTAAAAAAAAATGTAAGGAAAGAAAAGAAGTGTCCTGCGTATCACACAGTTGATTACTGTAATTTTATTACGCTTCCCGACATGTTCTTTGAAGATTAACATAGAAAAAACCAGTGCCTCTTCTGACACAAGAAGCATCGAGCTGGTTCTTTTTGCCATGCTTAGCAATGCATGAAGGCCATTTGTCTTCACAATAGCAGCAAAATAAGAAACTAAGAAGAATCTAGGCAGCCTGGGAGTGCTATGCTTAGCACATTCAACGTGAACACAGTAGGCTGCGCGTTCTTTGCGGTCAAATGCCAAGCCATCAATCAAAGTCGCTGGCGTGGCTTGGCAGCTGCTGTGTTTCTTCCACAGCTTTGGCTGTCATAGAGTGATTGAGAAGGATCCTGATACACGCTTAATTCAGGATGGCGAGGGCTCATCATTATTAGTTGATATTTACCATATCAATCGGGTGATAGAGAAATGCGCAGTGTATAACCAGCCCCTATATATAGCCTTTATAGATTACGAGAAAGAATTTGACTTAGTTGAAACTTCAGCAGGCATGCAGGCATTGCGTAATCAGATAGCAAAGTTCCTTGGGTAAAAATACTGGACGATGCCTGCAGAGGTTGGACAGCTGCCGTAGTCCTCCAGAAAGTGAGCACTAAAATTCTAATAGAAAGGGTGTCAGGCAGGGATACACGACATCCCCAATGTTATTCACAGCCTGCTTACAGGAGGTATTCGGAGGCCTGGGTTGGAAACAGTTGGGTATAAGAGTTAATGAAAAATACCTTATCAATGTCCGATTTGCTGATGATATTTCATTGCTAACTCACTCCAGAGATGAACTGCGAATCATTATTAATGAGTTAGACAGGTAGAACACAATTGCGGGTCTAAAAATAATGGCCAGAAAACCAAAGAATTGTTAAAGAGTCTCGGAAGGCAGCAGTAATTTACAAATGGTAGCGTGGTGATGGAAGCGGTAAGGGAATACCTCTAGTTAGGGCATGTAGTTACCGCAGATCCAGATCACAAGCGTGAAATAAGTAGAAGAATTAGAATGGAATGGAGCGCATTTTGCAGGTACTCTCAGATCATAAATAGCAATTTACCAATATCTCTCGAGAGAAGAGTATGTAACAGCAGTATCTTACTGGTACTCATCTATAGAGCAGAAACGTGGAGACTGGTGAAAAAGGTTCAGTTTAAGTTAAGGAGAAAGATGCGAGCTAGCGAAAGGAAAATTATAGGTGTAACATTAAGAGCCAGGAAGAGGACAGATTTAGCCAGGGATCAAACCCGGGTTAATGATATCATAGTTCAAATCAAGAGGAAAAAATGGGCTTGGGCGGGCATATAATACGAAGGCAAGATAACCGCTAGTCTTAAGGGTAACAGAGTGGATTCCAAGAGAAGGCAAGCGTACCAGGGGCCGGCAGGAAGTTAGGTGTGGGCGGAGATTAAAAAGTTTGCGGTGATACGGTGGCCGCAGCTGGCACATGGCAGGGTTCATTGAAGAGATAAGGGAGACGCTTGTCCTGCAGTGGGCGTAGTCAGGCTGATGATCTTGAATTCCAGTGCAGTAATCAGGCAGCTATTTCACCTGATTTCTGCCTCATAATTTATACTTGATGAGCTGTGGATAAGAAACTCACTCGGGATGAAACTACGTATGCCCGTAAAGTAAATATAAAAAGGCATGACTTACCTGGCATCTGGCGGAGCTCTACAATAGGTGGAAAGAGGAGGAATAGGATTCAAGATTTATCGTCGTGCGTCCAGCTCTCTACTACCTTTTTGTCATATCGGCTGGCGCTCTTTGTATTGTTACTTTTCAGGCACGCAGTATTTAAGGAGGGACTGAATTTTTGCATAATTTATTGCACCGCTGTTTGAAGTAAATCGCCAGAGAGATGATTCCTAATAACTGATGCTAACCACGTGTCCTCAAGGACCTTTGTAAGTGTATATGTTTGTAAGGTAAATATTCTAAAAATCACCAAATCATCACTTAATTTCAAACTCAATCTGACAGGATTCCACAGAAAAAAATGTTTTCTGTTGTTTTCTTGCATTATTTTGGCACTATTCTTATTTTGACGTTTTACTGCGTCTCTGCTCTTTATTTTTGTTGATGCCATTCATCCTGTAATAGGTTGTAACCTGCCTGCTAAATTAGCTCGATTTCTTCACATGTTGTGGTGATCTGCTGAGGGCCAATTTACAGTCGTCCGACTTCGGTACTCTCGCCTGTGTACGTCACGTGTTGCAATTGTTATAGAAGTAATATACCTTGATTTAATTTGATTATAGGGCTTTGGTTTCGGTGACCAAAGTCGACTAAAAGTTTGTCATGAAGAATCTACATGTTTATCTCTATATGTCAGCATTACGCTGTAAGTAAGATTTTGTAACTCTCCACTCTATCACATTTTGTCTCTGAACCCTAAGATCTCAACGGTAACCCAATCTTGACCGCTCGCGTTTTTTTACTCTCTCTCTTTCCGGGTAACTCACCTAACAGATGAAAGCCAGAATCATTTCTGACGCCTTGCATGTTAACAGCGCTTATTAAGCGATGGAGAACGAACGCTGACGTGTGAAAAGTCCTTCGCTGCTCAATGAATACTTAAAAACCGGTTAACGTTTTTCACTTGTGGCAGTGCTACTCTTTGTTAACTATTTCTCTCTGATTTTTTTCTTAAACTTGTCGCGTAACGTCCCTGAAGTAATCTCTTGTAGGTCAGATGGAACCTAAAAAAAAGGCAAGTGATCGTTATACGTCTAAACTCCTTGAGGCACTCCTTTGAAGTGGCTTATTTTAACTTACCGCTTCTTTGTACATTCTCAATTCCTAAAAAAGTTGCTGTCAAAATGCCCGCATGTTTCCTAGACTACGAGCCATGCCGCTGTTAATAATGGCTTTCTCCCGAGTAATGGCAGTCTGGGAGTCTGCTTATTAATCATGTCTGCACGCTTGGCTGCAGCGGGCCGATAAAAAGGCACGTGATCCAGCACTGGCAGCTGCCTGGGGAACGGGAGCTCGTCTCTGTCGCATTCTTCAGGCTTTCCTTTTTGTTTTTAGTTTCGTCCCAAGGAACTAGAAAAAAACGAATGAACTGCAAAAAAAGCCAACAGAAAATAAGGCAGCGAAAGAACCAAAGCGCACTCCCTCTGCCTGAGAACAGCTACGACAGCGAATATAAAGTGGCATACGCGCCATCGCCCAGCCATAAAGATCTGTGTTGAAAGACGACTGTCACATATCAGGAATTGCAAAATCACACCCCTTTTTTTTCTGTATATGTTCTGAGCACGAGGAGACTTCGTTTTGTCTGTGCCTGTACGTCAAACGAACGCTCGCTAGAGATCACGATTGCGTTGCCTTTTTGCGTGCTGTAGTCTAGATGCGCAGCTGTACCAAAAAACGATAAAAAAGAGTAGGCCATTCTCCTGGGGGAAAATATGGAGCCCACACGACTCCTCAGTCGAGTGCATCTTGTGTGCTGCCTCCGTATCACGGCAAAGAATGCTGCGTACCAAGGAAGCCATTGAAGGCGTCACAGATGCAAACAAAGGAACAAGTAACACAGGATGATCTTCGTTGCACCAGCCCGAGTTCAACAAGCTTCACTTTGTCCAGCTCAGTCAGAGCAAACGCCGTCTATTCAACGAACTGTATACGTCTGTGGTGTGTCTGCGTATCTGTGGTGAAAGTGCAGGTTCGGGAGCATGACACCTAAGAAGCGGCGTATCTCCGTGTTACGCAACCTAAGAAGCGGCCTATCTCTGTGTTACGCAAGGTGAGAAAAAGAGACGTTTATTGCTTATTTCTTACTATCTTCTTTTTGTTAGTACTTCTGGAGTGTGAACTGCATTCTTTGTGTCGGGTATTGTGTATTGCAGCTATGTTTTGTTGCGCATTACGACGCCGTATCTAGTGTGGCTTCTATCTTTAAGCGAAACCGGGTATCCGGCGTCGTTGTCAGACACCACGTTTTCCTTGCATGATTTTGCACAAAATTAAAGTGGAGGATTTAATCGTTTTTCCGTGTTTAATCTGGAGTCTTGTTGTCTCATGCATTCAAAGGACACAAAGTTGTTGCGGCGTTGTTTGGAAGCCATCATTATAAAATGACGCGTCATTGCAATTCAGTTCATTCCACAAAGGCCCTTTCTAAGACACTAAACGCCTTGAATGCCACTGATCCCTCAAGAATATTCGCGCACGAAGATTTCCAGACGGTTAGTGACTTTTTAGCAGCAGAAAAGTTAAAAAAAAACACTCGAGGTAGCAGGTAGCTGTCTGAAATGCGCAGAAGCTACACGGATTGAGAATTCAATCATTTAAATTTTGGCCCAGGTTAGTACACAAGCTTTCTTGCTCATCCTCTATTTGCATTAAATATCTTTGTAATTATGTAATACTTGACTACCATAAATTTTCAATAATACAGGTGAACTTTTCGAAAACATAAAAAATTATCTTTTTTTTCTCTTCATATTTGAAGCCATGATACCATGGGCTGAGGATATTGTTCATGTCAACCTGCCAACCGCCGGAAGGGTGTTCTCATTCAGGATGTTTCTCTTGCTTTGAGGATGATACAGTTTCACATAAATTGTCTCCAAAGGTACAACAAAAAGCTCTGGAACTTCCTAACTGGCAAGCAATGACAGCTTTTCGCGCATTACACTATAGTGCTACAACATATACAGGAATCATATTTCTTGCAATGCAACGTGCACTCTTATCTGCATGTATTTTGTTCAAATTTTAGTTTACATATTTGATACTGCGGTTGCCCAATTGTCTTGTTTTGTATGGAACCAGATACTAGCGACGCAGGCTACTGACGCAAATATAGCGTACAGATTTTTCTTTAATGAGCAAATGAAGCTTCTTTTGATTGATTGAATCTAAGAAAAAACATAATCTCACAAAATTAATCATTACAAGAAAGGCGAACTCATCATAGACGTGATGAATACTTGCGTGATGTCCTCGTCAACAGCGGATGCCCAAAATTAGTTCGCAAATTTCACCGCCACGAAAACACGGGATTGAATATACATGAGATTGAAAACGTTAGTTTGAATGACTTGTCCTTGCGGAAACCGAGACATTACTGCAGGCGAAGCCCTTGATTTGAGCGATCTGCAAGTAACGGTGATAGATTGAAGAAATTTGCTGCTTGATGTATTGTTGAAATTTTCAGCCCCGAATGTATGTACCTTATTTATTCGCATATTGCTCAATAATTCACATAGGTTGGCTTCTTACTACGGTAGCTTTATAAAAAAAGCGGAGATATCAACTTATGCACTAGTAAATGCGGTAGTAGGCGCTTTGCTACACCTAAACATTCAACAAAATGTATAGCAAGTCAAGCAATTCAATGGGTTTAAGCATTCAAGGCGGAAAATACGTGAGGATGATGCAGACACAGCAAGTGCAAAATCACTTAGTTCGCAACCAATCTGGGCTGGTCATGAAATAGGGTAAAAAAATTAGGACGAAGGTCTGGAAAAACAAAATTCTCAAACTTGACTCTATTCTGGATTTATAAATACTAACGCTGTGATCAGTTCATATTTATTTCGAGAAAGAAAACGGAAGGGCAACAACAGCAAATATTTTTTTTAGGTATTGCGCTGAGACTCCAGGGAGAAGGTAGAGAAATATGAGGTTCCACCAGGGAGACGGGCGTCTATAGGGAAGTCGCAAAGCTCCGCAAAGAACTGTACTAACCAAAGGGGAACAGATGAGAAAAGACGGGCGGGAAAAATAGGAGAATACAATGAAAAAAATGAGACTTCGATTGGGGAATAGGGATGGCTGATCAGAAAAATCGAGGTATTATTTTCCAGACAAATATTCAAAAACTGCAACGTCAACGTTTCAGCGATGACTGAAGGCAAAAAAGGAGAACCACGCAATCGGCAGCGACCACACCGCACTGGCGTATTTGAGGAGGCCTATCTGTACGCGGCAGTCATGGTTCTACTTTATTCCATTTCTTACATGAAGCTTGCTCTCTGGAAATCAGTACCTTTTCTACCAGCAAGCCTCGGGGGGCTATTTCGCGTCTTCGCTGGTCTCCGTAATTCCCCCCTGTATCCCCTACCTCTATTTCCTTCACTACTCTGCTGCAGCCTTGTTCTCACTTGTCCTGGTACTTTGGTGGAAGCGAGGCAGGAATCGTCGAGAAGCCAGCGGCTGGCGACGCTGTGTTTGTCGAACGAGATTGTCACAGCGTCTTACGTGTCGAAGAGAGTTGCAAGGCGCGCTGCAGCGAAAGATGAACGCAACTCATTTTCCGTCTTGCGTTAGAGCTTTGGGTCTGCGTTCCTTGATGCCACAGTTTGCTACGTCATTCGTAGAGTTCTGTGATTTCTGCTCCGCTTCCATTTTCTTTACAGCATCAGCTGCGATGCGTTTGTTCCATCTCTTTTATTTACAGCGGGCTCGACACTGTAGCAGAACCGCAGAACAGGCGGCATAGGTAGCGCAAGTGGTGAGGTGTTATTGCTGTTGTATTGCACGATACAGAAAGAACGAATTGAAACACGTGTTTCCTTCGGAGAAGCAAAAAGGAAAAAAAAAACTTTGGTCGTTATGTGAATAGTGTGCTTAGATTCTTTTTTTGATTTCTGTGGAAGGCTGCATTCCAGCGTAGTCGAACAGTGTTAACTAGGCTTCCGTAACAGTTCTGCTTCGCCAGGAGAGACTGAGAACCCCAGTTTTCTAATGTTTAAAAGCTATGTTGCATTTCCTTTATTTTCTCGTCTTAGATTGAGTAAGAATCTGGTCTCCGCTTCGACTGATCAGTGACATCCTGATATAAATCTACGTTCTGCTCGAGATGGGACCACAACTGCTTTTGGTTTTTTTCAGCCAAGGCTGTGTCAATAGCGCCCTATGGAGACTAGATGTATAGCTCTGGTGAAAGGGGACACGATAAATATTTTCAGTCGGGTTGGCAGCCAAAAGGAAGCTTTCTCTATTTCTATTCCTTCATTGTTCTCATTTTCTCGCGTCTCCCGTCAGCTGGGAACGCTCTGTAGTCACATAAAGTGAGCAGAATGATTTCAATGCGTCCTAGAACTGCGCATGACATGGCGACGAACGAGACCCATTTGGGACTTTTCTTTTTTTTTTTGGTAGCGATAGCTAGATTACGGTAGCATTTAAAGCCTTCTGCGTGGCGGCGGCGCAACCCTGTGGTGGCACGCAACCCTGTGGCTGCGCCACAACGCTATCACGTGGTTGGGCACGTGTTGCGGAGCAGCTGCCAGCGGCGCGGTGCCGTGGCTCATAACGTGGTTCGTCACGTGGTTGGTCACGTGACCAAGTTCCACTCGCCAGCTGTAGCTATCGCGTCACTCCAGGTTTAACCAGAGCTAAACCACCGCCCATTTTTTTTTTCGCGTCTTGCTTCAACCTTTAATGTGAACCCTAGTGAGTCGACATTGTAACTTAAACCACTGCAGAGACCCAGGCGATGCCCCACGAGAATACTAATTTCGGAATCCCATGGGTTCACATTATAGATAAGTACATGGAATGAGAACGACCGTGTATATTAAATTGTCTTGGAACTGCCGCAGTCCGTCCTGAAATAATGAGGGGTACCGCATAAACTGGAAACTGGACGTTGGATCTCAGCGTCTTTTTTGGGGGCACTGTGGATAACTGCGTCCAAAAATAGCTTTCCGAGAAAACTGATTATCGTACTCTATCGAAATTTTTTTACGGTTATCACATAGGAAATGATGCGTTAATGGCTGAAAAAAAAATAGAATTTAAAATTCTGTCGCCACTCGTTTCAAACCCGCGAGTGGACACCGCAAAAATACTGGTTTGAAGCATTCTGAAGCGAATGCCGTTCTAGCGTGGCCCCTAGGATCCCTAGCCGAAAATCGGTGTCGATACTTGAAGCGTAGTTGCGAATGCATCCGGGGATGGCAACACCTGTACGTTTTTGTTTTGTAGCGATAGCTACTTCACGATACCATTTCGAGCCTTCAGCGTGGCGGCGCCGCCACCCTGTGGCTGCGCCGCCACGCTGTCACGTGGTTGGTCACGTGGTGCGGAGCAGCAGCTGGCGGCTCGGCGCCGTGGCTGATCATGTGGTTCGTCACGTGGTTGGTTACGTGACCAAGCTCCACTCGGCCAGCCGTAGGTGTCGCGTCACTCCAGGTTTAAGCAGAGGTAAACCACCGCCAATTTTTTGGTCTTTTCTAGTGTTCCTGTGTGTGCTCCCACAGGGAGCAGAGTTAAGCAAAGGTCCGCCAATATGCTCCAAGACCTGCGAAAAGCCGCTTCTCGTGTGGCAGGAGCCACACGAGTAGGCAGTTTTGAGGCACCCCTCTTCCTCCTCCCTGTGATATCTCTACAATACCCCCTCACTCGGATAACCAAGCAGACTGCGCTCAAGATGGCAGCGGCTGGTCCCCTCCTCCTTCCGATGGTTGCTATATAATACCCCGTCAGTAGGATAACAACGCAGAATGCGTTTAAGTTAGGAGCGGCTGGACACTTGCGGCTTACACCTTGGATATGATCGGACAAGAATTGGTTGATTTGAGACATCACCGCATCATGTGACCTCCACTGCGCGAACATTGTTACGAGCGGCGCTGGGAAAACAGGTGCGTAAATCTGCTCCCTGAACGAGCATATACAGGTTATGTCACCGATGGTTTTACGCAATTTTTAAAAATACGCTTTCTGATTTCGATGAGCGCTTTTTTCTGCATAGGAGGATCAGCGGTGTAGTACATCGGAATACAGCTAAGACGTGCTAACTAGCATGGTGGTTAACTATTATCTTATAGTATCTTTTTAACTGTTGCTGCTAGGCTCCTTAATTTACTAAGAGGCGTGTAGCCAACCGTAAGTAGCATCGATGTCAGCTTACAGAATTTTTAAAACTCGGTGAGCCTCGAGCGGTGCTGTGGCGCAACAGATTTTGGCTACATTGAGACAAAATACATGCGCTTTCGAGAAGCTTGCAGGCAAAGCTATCTCTCTAGCGCACGTAACACGTCGAAATAGCAGAAACAGCCTCCTTCCTTACTCAGTAACTTCCCAAAAGCGCTCTGCGCTACTGCGAGTTGAGATCAGAATGTTTTTAGAGCAGATGAGCATAGCGAAGAACCGAATAATCGGAGCGATACAAAAGACTAAGGCTTAGAAGGTCTATGGGTTTGAACGAGGAAATCAACACTGGGCCGGAATGTGAGGACGAAGCAATCGGGCAGGATACGCCCGAGAATGCGAAAAACAGGTTTTGTTTGTTTGCGTTCAAACTTTCCGTGTCTGCGCAGCCGGGAGAATTTGTAATAATGCGATTATTATCCTACCTTGCCGCTTTTGGCCCGCCTTCACCACCGCCTCCTTTTCTTGACACCTGGTTCCCTGCCTCCGCGCGTTCCTTCGTCACTCGGTGTCGTCGTTTCTTCTTCGTTTCATTTTTGTTGCCTTTTGGTCGTCTTGTCGTTTACCCTTCAGGCACCGAAATTATTCTCCCTCGCCGTATAAAGGGTTTAGCTTGGAGTTTAGTGAGTAAACAACCGGCTTTCCCAGCGCCACCAGTGTCTGCGGAACGGGCATGGGAGGAGTGGGGCATGACTAAGATTAAATTAACTTCGCCCAACAAACCTGCCTTAGATGAGGGATGACATCAACAAAGGCCCTGACAGGGGGGGACTGTAAATACAATCGTTTTTCTAAGGAAAAGCTGGAAAGCGAAAAGAAAGTTAGAGAGTGTAAATAGACATTTTGAAAATCCTTAATTTGCACAATATAATCTAATAATAGCAGGAAACACAAGAGAATGAAGAAAGAAGATGTATTGGAGAGCCTTCTAGACCGAATCAAGAAATGCGGCGCTAGGCGTCCCGTTTCGTCACAGGATTCTGATTTGGCGAGGAGCTGTCGAGAATACTTACACTTATTTGATATTTTGCCCGACATCTGAATGTTTTAAAGAACATTGTAGACTCTACGCGTACAAAAATCTAACCAGGATTCTGTAAAAATTCAATTCAGAACAAGCGGTGACGAAACAAAAGACATAAATTATCTCTTATGCACCCAGCTAGCCGAGCACGAGTACATCTGCGATAAAGAGAACTGGACGAGAGCCGTCGAGATACCCAGCAGAAAATGCAAATTCAGTAATACTTCCATGAAAGTACGTGATAACTGTCCCTAATTATTCAGCCCGTGGGCATTATGTTTGATGTTTAAAATAAAGTGTGGCAAATCATGCCCGTGCCAATCATTCCGCCGTCTCATATCACGAAAGTGTTAAGATTAATTCTTCAGTCCCGCAGTGCATCGTATAAAATGCGTAACCCACTGGTTATTCATTTAAGAGGACCACCATAGCAGTTGCACATGAAACAGTTATCTTCTCAAGATGACACACGAGAGAAGAGCTCCACTTTCAGGAACCCCAGAAAGAGAATCAATGTTTTCATGAAGTACTGCTCTCAATCAACCAAGGCACGGTTTGAGGCGGTCGCTTTGTGCGAGAGTCGTCGGTAATTGCAATGTAAATGCGGCACGTTTAGCTTTTGTTTCATGCATCCAATTACTCGTTCCTAATCCTTCTGTATTATTCCCTGCTGTGTACTCGTGTTCTGAATTTCTTTCCTGTCGTCGCGCTTAAAGTGTATCTTTAGCGTTCAACGGGTTTCTTAGCGCCTAGCTCTCTCATATCCGGTTAAATAAATGCCTTTTTCACTTGCATTCAGTTGTCTCCTGCCGGGGTTAAGTTCAGCGCAAGGACGAAACATTTTTCCCCTGAATGAAACATTTACATTGGCGTTTTCTTGTTTCTTCATTCTTTGAATCGTAATTATGCCCTTATCTATCGACCATATTTTTACCTCATTTCTCGCCTTACTCTGAAAAGAGGAGAAGATTTCCGTTTGCGCTGACACATCTCGCGCCTGAGCGATTCTTTTCGCAGGCAAGTAAACATAACCCAGCAGTGGTTCGTAATGGTACTGACTATTTTTTAAATAAATTTATGCTACATGAAGTGCGCTCCCCCCTTTTTTCTGACAATTACTGAAAAGGCGAGAAAGCGGTAATAGAGGCACCAGTTGCGCGGGCCCCTCGACATTTTGTTGCTTTAAGCTCCTTTATTCTTGTTGTTTGTCGCCATTCTCAAGCCCACGTTCGCATCCGGTTGAAAGAGAGTGTTCACTGATCCGTGCACTGAATACACTTTCGTTGTCCTATTTGCCGTCTTTGGTACTTTAATGCCTTAGCAGCGCTCGCATGCCGCTTACTTCGGTTTCTGAGAACGACAGAAAAATAGGTACACCCTGTTTCCTCGCAATGCAGGCCATTTTTTCTTCCTATGCAAGCCAGCTAAGCAGATTTAGTTGGTAATGGCTTGTCGCTGTGAGCGAAAATAGATTCGATTTTAAAGGTTTGTAAACGGAGAAACCGAGGAACACGTTTACATCTTCCTAATATTCATTGCCGTTACATTCGAATGAGAAACGATCTCCAGGATTTTTGCCCGGAGAGATGCCACCTTGAGTCCTCCCATTTTAACCCTTTCAATAGGACGAACAAGATCACGTACTCAGCGGTGTCCTTTTAAATTACAGACGTTCGTTCGGAGAGTCGAAGAGCAGTATTAGCAAACAGTATCAAAGAGAACAGGCGCAATTTCGCAACCATAAGTTTGTAGATCAAAACGACAAAGTTATTTTGTCTTAGACGTGAACGCCTATGCCTAATGCCAGTTTAAACGAGATGAATAGGGTTTTGCTCGTAAAGGAAACAAAAATATATAAAAATGGCGGTGCTTTAGCTCTGGTTAAACCTGGAGTGACGCGATATAGCTACAGCTGGCCGAGTGGAACTTGGTCACGTGACCAACCACGTGACGAACCATGCACTGCTGGCAGCTGCTCCGCACCACGTGACCAATCACGTGACAGCGTGGCGTCGCAGCCACAGGGTGGCGGCGCCGCCACGCTGAAGGCTCGAAATGCTACCGTAATGTAGCTATCGCTACAAAAGCAAGCGGCTTTAAGGCTTCCGTGCAGTGGCTGAAAGAAATGCAGCGAAAGCAATTCACGCTTCCAAGAGTAGCGCTCAGATTACACCCAAGTGGGGGCTGTAAATCACAGCTATGTTAAACTTGGCCTTGTACTGGGGTACTGGGAAACGTAATAAGCCATGGTATTGAGTCCCCTGGCCTAATAAAGGTATCAGAAAAGTATGAGCATAGATGGGCTCGGCAAGAAAGCTTGCCGGAAGGAGAGAGATCTACGTTACCGTTTCATAATTTCATGACTGAGACGGATAGGTTTCTGAGTGCTGACAGAACAGCTGAGGACATATATAGGGCGCTACAGTGTGGCGAGTACAGTGGATAGTCAATTCGCTATCTAGCCAAAACAAATGAAGATTTCCCGACTACAAAGGTCTTTATTGCGGACACACATGCCTAAATCTATTCACGTAGTAGCATTTGAACGCGCAGTTGGCGCAGCTCGAAGGGCAGATGCGTTCGGTCTGAAAACAATCACTACACTATTACTGAAAACAAGGAGAGTCATAATGACATGCCTATTTCGTAAAAATAATTCGTATTCACATATTTGTGCTCGAGACACATGTTGAGGCTCTTCTAATTGTGGGAGTCTGCTTGCGCTGCCAACCTTAGGTTCGACATTTTTAAGCTGTCACTCACGTCGGCCTTCAGGAAGGCTGCGTCCCGAGGACACAGGTCGGCCGACCAATTCACAGCAGACGTCCACTTAGATTTCTCCTTCCTCTTCTTACGCACTGCCTGCCGCAGCGCCTTCCTTTATTCAACAGCTAGCACTACCTCTTCCATCAACTCGAGCTCTGCGGATAGCATCAGCAGCTCTTCTTCCAGCCACCATCGCCGGTGCTTGGCCTCTTCGTACCATCTGGACTGCCATGTCGGGTTGTTCCCTTCAAGCCAGATGCGCTGCTCAGGGTTCCAAACAAACTCCTCTTGTGCGACGCCTTGCTGCTTGTTAGGGCGGCTGCGACCAGGGCATTCCCAGTCTGAAGAATTTAGTCGCTCGCATTTCATCACACTTGAGCGTGGTATAGCACCCTGCATCGCGGATGGTGGTCCATGACTTGGCACAGGTACTGGTCTCGGGTGCTCTTTAGAGAAAAGAGCGAAGCAGTGCTGCCACTTAGCGGTGAATAAAAAAAATCCCCCTGTGGAAGTATTCCGTGTGTTTGGTCTTCAGCGCTTGTTAGAATCCATGGGTCGGCAGGAAAGGAAAATGAGCATCCATGACCATAACTTAGTGTAGGGCTGGGGGTAGTGAAACGTATGTGGCTTCCAGGCTGTGGAGCATAGTACAATGCGGATTCATGGCCGTTACCGTGTACAGCCGTGGAGGTGGCAAAACCCAAGTTTTTCATAGGCAAGTTCACTTTCATGTTGATGATTAAACTGCGCTATAGAACGATAACAGAGGCAGGAAACACGTACACACACAGAGCGTACATATGCCGAGCAACTTCATCGTTTAGTTTTTTTCCGGACTTCCCACTTCTACCCACTCACAGTTCGGAAATTCTAGGCTTTCGTTCAGTCCACTTGGGTCGTGTGGCAAGAGGTTCGCAGGATCAAGCAACTCGCCGTGTGGTGTTGCGACCTAGCCGATGTAAGTGCGTGACGGTGCGGGGAACAAAAATTCATCGCTCCCTGAGTTAGTGGGTACCTCCTCGATATGTCTCCCCATCTAAACCGGTCTTGAAACGGCTCGTAACCTTTAGTCGCTTGGTTCGCATTTTCTCCCCATGTTCAATCGCTGCCATGTGCTGCGCACCACGAGCACATTGCAGCCCTTCATCCAGTAGCTCTTCGTCCATCCTTTCATCGTTTCCATTCAACGTCCTCTCGCTCGACGGCATTCGAATCGGGATATTGAGCTCTTGGCTTCGAGTGCTTTCAGCAGTGTCATCCACGCTGCATGCTTCACACGGAGACTGGACACAAGGCTTCAGTTGTTCTTGTTCCTTCCCTTTCGAAGCGCTGCATTCGGAGCACAATCCAGGCACAATGGTAGTTTCTTTCTGATGCTGTGTATTTTCCTCAGCCATTGGCTGGTCACATTTAGATTCGGCTATCACTTTAAGATCGCGATTTAAACTGTACACAGAGTTGGCCTCTTTCGGTTTCAGAACAATGTGCTCCTGTGTATCCCGCTGTGTCGATTTCAGTGAACGTGGCGTTTTTCTCCTCAATGGTTCCGGTTGTACAGAGCCAGCATCAGTGCGAATCTTCACAGCTGTCCGGTTGCACAGCGACATGGTGGCTACTGGAGCGGTGGTGCTGCCGATCAGCGCAGCCGCCCCGTCATATTCTTCGTCGAGGAGTGCTCCCGCTCCGTATTATTCATCGTTGCATGCAGCGTCTCCGTATCGCGCCTTCCTTGTGGCTAGTAGCAAAACAGTGTTCTGTGCCCCGCAAGGCCGGATTGCCATCTTCGGAGCCCTTCCTCTTGGGATCTGAAGTCCGTCAGGCGCACTGAACATCCAAGAGCATAGAAAACTGAGTTTCAGCGCTCGTTCTGTTCTTTCGCCGGTTGAGTGGCGATCCGCTTCTGCACCTTGGCATGCCTGCGGCTGTTCAGGAGCAACCGGAAGAGCAGCAGCACTTACAGCCGACATTCCAATATTGTGTTCAACCTGATAAGTCAGATACCTTTCCTGAAATCCGCATCTGGCGTATAAGAGCTCTTCGCTCAAAACATGCTGGCAGAGGCCAGAAAAAATGAATAAAGGATCTAAATCATTCCAAGGCAGAACTCAAAAAATTAATCTCACAATCAGCCAAGGCGATGGAAGCTTGCCTAAGGCAGGGCTTCGGAAAATTTCGTACATAGAAGGCTTCCACAATTTCACGGACCACCTGATCGACATGCCTAAACCAGATCTTCGTTTTCAAAAGCATGGGCGAAAAACACTACGCAAGGAAGGAAACTATACCTGATATAAAGCACAAGCACAACATTGGAAGCACATTGAGTTGCGAGAACTCAAACCTGGAAAATGAATTATAAGTGCTAAGTTTATTCAAACCATGTCGGAATCCAGATATAGCATTTTCTGGTAATGTTAAAAGGCGCGTCCAAAGGAAGCCTTCAAGTTGCTTGCAGACTATTTTATTGTGGTCAGTTATAGTAAATGTATGACTCAAGCCTCTCAGCTGATATTATACAAAAGCGAAAAATTGTCATTCTGGGATTAATATTACTGCGAGTTCATGATAGCGCCACGTAGTGTGCGATATTAATTGGAATGTGAACATATTGTGACTGTTATAGTCACTAGAATAAGCTCCTGTATGTCACAAAGCAGAAAGATGTTCCGTTTATTTGGTTTCCTTGATCTACGCGAAATGCAGACAATCATTGTCTTCAAGTTCCGCGATAGGATAACTAGTGAATCAGTGATGTTATCGAATAAACTTGATTTAAGTGAAAAACACAATTACTTCTTACGCAAAGAAATAGGTGAAGAATCTCAGTAAGTCGCACTACGCTGGTCATGTAAGATTGATGGTCCCGAAATGATTATTGCTCGTTTTTGCTGTCCATTTTATGCAAAGCTTCAGTGACGCTGTTTTATAACGGTGTAAACATTGATATAGTCAGTGCTCAAATTAAAAACCTAAACTCGTCAGTGCCTCTCATATTATGAGAAGACGACTTATTTATGCCTTTTCGTACAAAAATTTGGTATTTTATATCAACGTTTCTTCTTAGGTGTGGCTGGAAAATCGGTCTCTAGTGGCAAGTTCCATAACATACCACAGCGAGCACTCACATTTAGCGTCTGCAATGACGCTACTGACTGAACAACAGAAAGACACAACGGTCCAAAGTTTTACTTTGCACGGAGCACGATAAAAGCACAGAACGACGAGGTGGTATAATTGCGCGTGCGCAAGGCCTGCACATCGGCCTTAATAGGACCAGATTTTCGCACTATTATAGCTTCGGAATCGTAAGCCAGCCGTCAACAAAATGCACTATCGTAATGCTAAGCAAGTAAGGTGCAGAATATTCCGCATATGAAGATATTGAAACTTTACGAGAGTTGTCACCTCTTTGCCGAATATATAAAACACAGTGTAACTATGTCAGGCTGAGCGTTCCCAGCGAAGCATCCTCTCCTTTGCACCCTCGTTAACATTTTCTTCCGTCCCACGTTTAACATGGACATGTGCAAATTCTGACCTCAGCCAGCCAACCTCACCCGCATGATATGTAGTTGCTGAAATCTCCCCAAAGGACAGCAATATCGGAAATTTACTGGAATGGGAGGAATTCATGCGCAGCTTATACAGAGTAGTGCAAGGCAGCGTGTAAATGGGCAGCGGAAGCCGCCGGGGCCCAAGTGCTCCCGTGCGCCTCACCCCATCTCGCTTCCCCTCTGAACGCATACGAGCAATTAAGTTTTCGACAACAAAAACGACAACTTACAAGCCGAGCATTATTTATGTCGTCCGGATTATCCTATAAGCTAAACAGCCTTATCATCTATTCACCAGCGAGCCTGCTTTTGTGCTTTGCGCAGCTAGTTCTAAGTTCACTTGACTTTCTGGGCTTTTTGCCTGTCTAGATACACAGCAGGCTCTGTTATCGGCCAGTAGCGCACATTTATGCCTCTGCAGTAAGCTGTGCTATACTCTAGTGTAAACAAACCTAGGTGCGCGCAAGCGCGAAAGATTTACTTTTGCCTTTTCTACAGACCTTTTCTGCTAGAAAGGCACGGTTGCACAAAAGACATAGACGTTGCATATCGCAAGGATCACCCTCGAGAACGCTGCTTCCCCTTTCTCTTATCCCGTCTCTTCCACTTTATATGAAGCTAGGGGGAAACAACTAAGAGGTGTGTACAAGAACTCTTTGAAGAGATTAAACTGGAGCAATACAAAGGTGTCAAATAAATATGCCTCAAAAAACATAGGGCAGATGAGGAAGAAGGTTTAATTCTATGAAAGCTTAAACCACATTCCGGCTGCCTGACTCTGCCTGATTGCAGAGGACTTCCTAGTACCAGCTATGAAAAGCGTGTTGAACGCAGTGGGGAGCAGTTCGGGTTACTGGGGGGGGGGGGGGGGAAGCGGGCGTAGTTGGGGAAAAAGGGAATAAGCTGATAGTGACGACATACAGGGAAGACGAAATTGCAAAGCAAGTTCATCCCCCTGGGCGCAGGTGGTAACTGCTCTCTGGGGGATCGGGCGGAGGTAGGCAGCACAGGAGAAGATGAGTCGCTAAACCAGAGCTCTCGATTGGATGTGCCGATAAAGAGAGAACACTAGATTTGCCTTTCGTTTTCCTTCGCAGCAGGCAACCCTTCGTTTTTCTTTCTCTTTCTTTTATTCCCTCCTCGCATCACCGCCTTACCATCATTCTGCTCATAATGAAAGGCGTTCATTTTCTTCATTTTCTGAGATGCAGCGTTCACTTCGAGGGTAAAGAGTGAATCTTGCTCACTTTGCACTGTCTCCTCTAGCACAAGTGCGCACTAGGACAAGGACTTTGTGGGTTGATTTAATCGCGCACCCTCTTTCAAGGAAGGGTCCCTCCCTTGAGAATGAATATGTTGGAGACAGAGGGTCCCTTTGGTTGTCTGACTCGTTCAGCTACGCAGGTCCTGGCTCCGAAGGACAGTGACGAACTCCGTTGGGAAGGGAACTGTGCAGTAGTTTATTTATTTTTACATACTTACAGTCGAGAAAGGAGCGTCTGGGAAACAAACCATCTGCCCGTTATATACCCTTCGCATTCCCTAGATCCCTGGCTGTGGAATAAAGATTCGGTGAACGATGTCCAATCAGGTAGGCATTGGAGGACAATGGAGGTACCGCCCATGGCAAGATACGGTGCTGATGCTCTCTCGCAGCTCAGTCGATAGAAAGGGTTAAAGACTCGCTAATCGAACACTGTCGTGTCGATTTCACAGCTGCGGCAAGTCTTCTGTTCGGTGCCTCTGTGGGAAAGGAATTGCACGCCGTCTCCGAGAAGGTGAATGAACGACCTCGTACTGCCTCGCCGGATGTCCGAAGCTCGAGACGTCTGTCGACGTCGAAGCCATCTTTCATTTAACATCATCCCCTTGACTTTTCAACACCATCGCTCTGTCCGGCGCCCCGAGGGAAGACTCGGCCACTTGACGCCGTCGCTGTCACAGTCGACGCTGTTTCCGCCGCTGCTGCTGCTGCCGCCGCCAGTGCTCGCCGCATTGTTTGTTTGTGATGACTCATTCGCCTTCACCTTGGTCTGCTAGGAATTCTTCTGAGGTCTGAGATCGCCGATCTCCAGAGCATGTACACCGAAGGGGAAGCGCAGGTCGTACGTCGATAGCCGCCCGACGATGCAGTACTGGCGCCAAAGGGGTCGGCGCTGATGCGTCACGAGGGTTACCTATTGTTTCTGTCACTCCGTTCATTTACTTGCCAGGAGCCTATCTCTCCATATTACAGGAAGAGGGAAATGGAATGTACTGCGTTCTTATAAGGCTTGAGCGACTGCGAACGGTTTATTCGTGCCTTTTTACTTGAGTGCGGGAAGTGAGGCGCTTCTTATTATGTCGTGTTTATATAAAGCATTACAAAAACTGGGCATATAAGAATCGGTCGGAAATTAATAGATAACTTTGAAGAGACTTTGTAACTCGTAAAATCTATGCTCGGGTGAGATGAATATGGCAAAGCAGAGTAGTTTCGCATGAACAAAATAGATTAACCTGCACTTTCTTTAACTTTGCAGAGCAACCACTATAGAAGAAGTCTGTGCTTCGAAGCATCCTGCTCACGGGTTTTCGGCATCAGTTAGTGAATGTCTGCTAAACTTTTGCTTTACGGTGAAACCTGGTATACGGAGCCAAACAGGGTGGCGTTTCACATCGTCCGTGGACATCTCACGTGGACACGAGGGGCCTCATGTCATCGGCGCCCGTGCGGCAAAACAGGGCTTACCGTGGCAATCAGCTGTTAGGCTTCTTTGCCTCCAAGATATTCAATCAGCGAGCCGTTTGGGCTCGACTTTTATGAGCATAAAAGTGAGCTCGTTATGTAAGTACAGGTCTACAATAAACAGCACAATTTTACTATATGGCTGAAGCTAAAACAGAAATTAAACATGCGCGTGCACTTCAGGTAAGCCAGATATTTGGTAAGAGACATAACCAGCGCTCCGCAGATTCTCTACAGAAGTGGTGCTTTCCCGACTCCAAGGATAAAGTACATCGTCCTCATTAGCGTCATTCATTGCGTGCTTCTGCATTGAATTTTGAAACTAGCAGCATTTAATGCATTCTATTTAAGAATTACGACATAGCTCCGACCAGCAAACGCAAGAAATACTTCAAAACAGTCGCAACTTTAATGCTGATGACAGATAGGGAGAGAAAGAAGGAAACGAGGAGGCTAACCAAAAAGGGCGGTTAGTTTATGAATGCTTTCTGAGGAATAAGGGAGACTGACAGTGCCGGTTATTAACCCTCCTGCTCCGGTATTTCTGAGCGCACAGATAGCGCAGCCGTGTTCTAAGTTCGTTTCTAAGTTCCATTAAAGGAGAGCTTGGGCACTTTGTTCCACCCCTACGACTCTATCGAATGAAACCGAGAACCAAGAGGCAATAAGAAGGGCTGGTCTTAATTTCTTTCCTACAGCGCCCGAAGAGCCCGTTTCCCATTGGGTGAATGAGGACTCGTCGATTGAATTTTGCTTAAGAGGCCGCTCTCGGCCTTGATTGAAAGATATTGTCCCCTTGTGCCAAGTGCAGGGCATAGTTCCCGGAGTTTAGAAAAGAGACATGCCTTTGTTCGTTCTTGTTTCTTTTGTTTTGCCCTGCTAAGTTTCTATCCTTCCTCCAAGCATTCATAAAAATTCTGTAGTCACACTTGTTTTAATCAAAGAGTGGCAGTCTGGCAAACAATTGAAGGAAAAAAAATGACTAAGCCTTCATGTCAGTGCACGCGTTCTTACTTTTCACAGTTAAAAATCTCAATAATTTGTTATTTTATCTGAAACCTTAAAAAGGCCGTCAGCTGATTTCGCGAAAGTCCGGTGTCACAGTTTTGTACCGAATGTACGTAATGTGGTCTGTGTGTAACAGTGCGTTTTGAGAACGGAAAATGCATGTCATGTAGTCCGGTGCTCTCATTGTCATGACTCGGGAAGAAACTGAGTGGTCATGACTTGAGCAAATGAGTAAGAGACGCTACCAAAGTGGAGGTGACGTCACCGAACCTGAAGTGTTCCGACAACGTGACATCGCGGGTGGCGTGACGCTCAGTCTTGCTAAGCGATGTCGACCAGGTCATTGTGATAGAAACACAAAATGAGGTAAATTGGAGAAAAGAGAGTGGCTGTTAAGAGTTATTGGAATGTTATAGAAGCTAACATAACTGTTTTTTAACGACCCGAGGCTTTATGTAGATTAAGCGACGTTATAGTGCATTCCTCCGGATTAACTTCGACCACCTGGGGCCGCCCTTTCGGATCAACAATTAAGACGTCCAAATTAACATCGACCACCTGGAGCCGCACCTTGTTGATCAACAATTAAGACGTTTTGCATTAATATCACAATTGATTATCCACCGTTCAGCAACCTGTACGCAAAGTTTCATTCTCATCTGTAGAGTGCAAAACGTGCAATTCAACTTACTCAAGCACTTGTACCATGCTCGGTGTGGACGCCTCGAACTTCTCGCGGGCGCAGTTTTGTTCAGTTTCTAATCCAGCCTCGTGTACAATATGTTGCTGCAAACTTCTCAGCGAACACTCCCCGTTTTCTTTTGTAGGGGGGGGGGGGGGGGGGGAAGGCGCTGCGTTCGTAACAACTGAAAGAGGGGAGGGAAGTGAGAGACATAGATCTAAATCCGGGCAGCGATTCGCGTCGCGCCTGAGCTCTCCTTTTCTTATCACTTTTATACAGGCACCTTTTAGTCCTCTCTAGTTCCTCGGCGCACGAGGAAGTGATTACGGCTGCATGTGACTCCGTATAAGAGGCCCATGCATTTTTTCCGAAGCATTTCGTATCCCTCCTCCTTTTATGGCGTGTTCGTTTTTACCGACGCTTTCTAGTGAGTAATCAATGAATTCTGCGAGGATTACTTAAGGAGACCACTCTGATTCTACTTCAGTTCCTGCGTTTTGCACACTGAGGATGTACTCACCGAAACTTTTTTTAAGGTGCCTTTCAGAGCACATGCTCGCGTGCTGGCTGTTCATAAATTTTGCAGCAGCCATCGTGCCTGCGAGGTTTTTACCGGTCTTCCATCTTCATCTACAACCATTCCGGCTCTTTACAATTTTTTACAGCTGAGTGCATAGTAGTAGATTGCAGCAATCAATCTCTGTACAAGCCCTCTGCGATTCATTTCACTGCGATATTCTCTCTATCTGTATAGCGTATTTCACCGACAAGAAATGAAAGCGAAATTAACGTTTATAACAATGAAAGTGCCGCAAGATTCGAGTTTGGAGGGAACAAATGGCAGTCTTTTCTTTTAAAACTGGAGTCCGAAAAGGAACTTCGGAGGTTAACATTGGTAAATGCTTTAGCAATAATTCGAAATTGAAAAACCTGATTCGTTCCTGTTAGCTGCTTCACGAGAGACTCGAGCAATAAGGAGAACAGAGCGAGGCCATAGGATATAAGAAAGCGCAACTGCGTGCTTTTCGAGTGGCGTTGAAATAGAGCAAGTTTTCCATGGAGACGCACTTGAATGACTTGATAAACGACTCAAGCTATTTGTTTCGCGCTCACAGGTCCTATTAAGATTCACACAGTGATCTAGGTTGAGTGCATAGTTCACCAGCGAGGCGCTGTAGAGAGCGGAGGAGAGAACTTTATTGCGACGGAGCAATAGCCGTTCGAGACTTTTTTGTGGAACGTGAGTGGCTGCGTATGGAGAACAAACCGTAAATTAAAACGAGTGTATACTTAGCGCCCTTTCCTCGCTAAATTGTTCGTATAGGCAGGCTTCCAGCTGTAACCGAGTTTTGTGCATGAACTGGAACTACGCATAAACACTCCATGTGCCAGAAGCTGTTGTTCATTTGAAGGCAGCCGAGACTTTTAGAAATCTGCATCAGAGCAGGCACATAATAAGAGTCCACAAAGTGTAGAGAAGCCTTACAAAACTGCTATTTTTACGCCTATTTACAAGCTATTCATGGTGATAGCAGGGGAAGAGAAGTACCCAGCTGGGACTTTCCTACAACATGTAAGAGACAGCCATAGCCTTATAGGTGGGCTGTGTTATCCAGGAAATTTTGTGCGTGCAGTCTAGGCACTCCTTCTACTGCTGAGCGCTCAATTTTGTCATGATAGATGTGGCCCCCAGTAGCGGCCCTAGCGTTTCTTTCGGAGAAATATGGGCATGTAGAGTGGTTAAGAGTTTGAATAGAAAGGAATGTAGAATAGAGAAGGAAAGAAGAGAAGGCTTATGGGATATGAGTGCAGTAGTGCTGTATCGACTGGGCATTATTTATAGTTTTTCTCAGGGTGGCAAAAAAATTGCCATTGCGGGTGCTCACGAGATTTGCGTATATATCTGGCTGTGGCAGAGATCGTTAATGGAGGAACTAGTCTGTGCTAGCAGGTTTTAAGTGGCGCAGGTGGCGTGCTAAAAGGAGAGAAAAGAAATTGTCCGAGCGACAAAAAGTTTAGTTTTTTTTCTGTGGTTGCAGTGGATGGCTAGCTCATATTTGATTTTCAGCAGCCACCCATGAAAAGGTTGCAACGGAGTAGTTCGCAAGGAGTGAGATCGATCCGCACATTCATTTTAGCTAAGATAGGAGAATAATATTTCTGATAGCTGTAGATAAACAAAAAGATCTATTTTAAAGCTATATAGACTGCTGTTAGGAAATGGGTGTATATGATCTTATACGTGTAGATAACAAAGAATTCTGTGTATGTTGATGACAACCCACCAACACCTCGAGAGTGAGTTGATTTCCTGCACACGGCCGCCAATGATAAGCTCACGGCTATTGAATAGCACTAGTGGTGTAGCTTTACTCATTTATTATGCTCCTGTTTACACCGGTCCGCGTAGTGCGCTTCCATCACTTAAAGAAACCGAAAACAACAATGCATTAGATCACAAGATGCTCGAAGCGCTCCAACAACCCCGCGCTGCGCACGTTTGAGGCTGTGAAGCTTATCTGGAAAGGTTTCTCTTATACTTTGGGGCGGAGCAGGATAAATGGTTATTTCCTGCGTTTTCTTATATTCTTCATTGTTTTTCATTAAATTGTACTTCTCATAAGTACTCCTCATTCTTTGGCTCCCACAAATATTTGTCCTTAATAGGATGCGACCAAACGCGGGGTACTCCTTCCGTCACCTTCTGGTAGAAAAAGTTATGAATAGAAGACCAAAGCCTTGCAGTAAAGACGCAACGCATAAACAAGGAGAGATCTACGTAGGGGGGAGCACGCGATTGGAAGCCTGCTTCCGAAGCGGAAACGATTTGTAAAATTCGTGAGAGGCCAAAAAAGAAGTTTGGAAGGCGAGACCCAGGCACATGCACACTGAGATCTCTTCCTCTCTTGTGCATCGCTCTCGGCCACTCCTAAGACCTCGCGATCGTTGGCGAATAAACACTTACTGTGCTCCAGTCCCCGTCCTCTCCTGCTCTCAACCAACCAAGTTTCGCCCCAGGGCTGCTGTCGCCTTAGGGCCCTAAACCAGGCCAACCGATGTAAGCAAGCGCCACGCTTAGGGTTTGCCGAGCCAATTAATTTCCTGTAATTATAAAAGCCGCGTCACGGGCAGCTGCTCTCAGCGTTTTGTTCGTACTTCTCCCCCGATCTTGCCTCCCTCGCGAAAGATGGACTAGGTTGGAGCTCGTCAGGGGGCCTTTATCTATATCCGAAGCCAACGGCGCGGGATAACGGAACCTCTGTGTTTAGCTCCCGCCTCGGCTCCTACAGCTTGTTGCATCCGTGGTTGCAGCAGTGTTTGACTGTGGAGAAGCGCTGCCCGATTTGCGTAGAAGTTTCCAAACACAAAGAAAAAACAGGAGATGCAGGAAGCGGAAGTATGTATTGTAAAAAAATTAAGGTAGAAACAGGGTTAAAGCACGAGGAATGAGACACATACGGCGATTCACAAGCGTTACTACCAACTTTTTTTACTCAGGTGTAAAGGGACTATGTGCGGGCTTACCTACTGTCGTATTTGCTGTCATGTTTATGTGCGTTTTTCCTACTTTTTAAGGCTTTGTTCACAAACTGATTGGGTCGCAGATTGATGTATGACGTGTGCGTATCCTGTTGAACAAATATGCATATGTAAGCCGAAGACCAGCCAAAATCGTCAGGAACGGTATTATTCGCCTTTTTACGCTACAGGATTTCTACACTAGCAGACTGTGAATTTAAGTTTCTTTCCGTCTTGTTGCAACATTTTCTTTACTATTAGCTTTAGGATAGTCGTTTTCTATGCAACGTGCCGCTTCATTTTCGTTCTCTTGAGATCAATGTGCATGCTAGTTAACGTGATTTCAAGATTTATTGTAAACAAATGGCGCAGACCGCGATAATTAGGGCGCACTAGGCAAATGACAACAAAGCTGCATCAAAATGTAACACTAAATTTCTCCTGACTTGCTTTTTTTTTCGTGCTGAAAAATTCATGGGACGCGCCAGTAGAGATCAATTGCCATCCCCTCGCGTGCACTGATGGCTTTTTCACGTGCTTAACGAAACCAGCTCCATTAAACGCCAGTAGGAATGCTGTGAGGCGAACAGTGCTTCTAGCGGGAAAACAACCGAATTTCAATTTCATGCGTCTTGTTGAAGTACTTATCACTAAGACAACAAAGCTACCGCAATAAAAATTAGGCAGTTTATGATTACTTTTCACCCGCTGCCATCTTCTATTCGAATCTCTGTATTTCTGTGAGGCACACGTGACGTCAGAAGTAAGGGGCTTCCATCTGCTTGACAAAAACCAGAGCGATGCATGGAGAAGGAGAAAGCGAAGTAGGGCGGGTGCACGGGGCGGCTGTAGACGCTGGGCCTTGCTTTCTCTCTGGCTTATGCCTATGTCAATGACATTACCATCATTGAAGCCTTCTTTCCTATTCTTCATTGCACGTGTGAAAAAAGTACAATTCACTGTGGGCGTTTAGCAGAAGTATGGAACATCGCAGTGTTTCGTGCCGGTTGTAAAAAACAAAATTTTCCACAATTTTCACACTTTCATTACAAGCAGCTCCAAACCGCGACTAAATCATGCCAAGAAGAACACGCACTATAGTGCGTGTTCACAATCATGTGCGCCACAAAAAAAAAATATTGAAAGAGATACAATGCGTAACACTCCTTTTTAATTTAGTAATAAATTCAGTAAATTCCTGAGCGCTGACCGGCTGTTCGGAAACGTAATCCACAGCTCTATGCCGGTCAGTGTCGCGTTTAATAGCGATGGCTGAAAGGAGGAGAAAAACAAAAACGAACAACAGCGTTGAGAGAGCTTTACCCAATAGAAACATTTCCCTTCCTCATAACTGTACGGCCATTACACCTTGTACAACCACGGTTGTCGCGGTCTATACGTTAGGTTTGAAAAATCCTGGTGTGGCTCCTTACAACTAGCACCCATGACAAGCTAGTTGGGAAATGAGAGGCTGTGCAGAACGACTCCACACAGCAGAAAGTTGATTTCTTTTAAATTTATCTTTTACGATTCGGTTTTCGCCGTGTATGTTTTAACAACAGCTGCGCCATGCGTTGGAGTCATGCACGAAAGCATCCGGTGGAAGCATGAGGGTAGTGTGTGACGTGTAAGCGGCTAAAAAAGCCCTTGGTGAAGAGGAAGGACACATTTTGGCTGGACTTTTTAATCCATAATGCTTCGCTTGGCAGTGATTGCGACGGCGACGTGCCCTGTTTTCCTGCCTAATTTGCCACGCCGGTGACGAAAAGCTGCCGACCTCGGTTCAGCGGTTGCAGTTCCTCCCGGTGGTGTGTGGCTTGCAAGTCGAACCCAGGATCCACAGCTCTCATGGTTTGCTTCTTATTTCAGGTTTCAAAATATATTACCCCAGAAGTGGCGCTCCAGATGGCATGAGGAAAACATGAAAGAGCACGCGTGTCCAAAGCTTATAGTTGTCTAGGGTTGGATTTGAAGCCTAAAGCCGTTCTTGCTTTGTAGTCAAGGCCTGGCGAAGAGAGGACAGGCACCCGATGTGTGTCGTTTGGTTGACGGCTGATGGTATATTCTGCCCCAGAAGACTTCCATGCTAAGAGAAGCAAACTTCTGCGAATCAGATGCGTGGTTAGAGCTTACGGCTAAGTGTGCACATTTAATGACGGACGACAAATATATATCTCTGGCTGGTATGCTTAGGCATCTAAATAATGTAAGCAGGTGCACCAGCAGCGCAGTACTGTTCTCTGAACTTCACAGTGCCCCAATTTCCGGTTTCGCCGCTCGGCTCGCGTTATACCTTCCCGAGGGTGAATCTGATTTGATTTGAAGGGATTTAACGTCCCATAGCAACTCAGGTTATGAGGGACGTCGTAGAGGAGAACTTCGCATAATTTCGACCACCAGGGGTTTTTAACGTGCACTGACATCGCACGGCACACAGGCCTCTAGCATTTCGCCTCGATCCACATGCCACCGCCGCGGCCGGGATCGAACCCGCGTCTTTCGGGTCAGAAACCGAGCACCACAACCATTGAGGCACCGCGGCGACTTCGGAGAGCGATTCTAGCTCAGACGTATTTAAGAATGCAATTAAGGGTTAAAAGGCACCAAGGTGAGATAATAATTTGTTTTGTGTTGATTTTGGTAAGGAAAAAACAAGAAAAATTTCTTTCGAAGTGAATTTCTGTTGAACGACGCTGTGCTGATTCATTGCGCAAAGAAAGAATGGGAAGGAAAGCTTTAATTGCGCTCGAGTCCGTTCTCACGAAGTTTTTTTTCTTTTTTTTCTTCCATGTTGCTCTACATGACTGGAAGCTGGGGAATTGCACTGTTATAAGAATGCAGGCATGCGAACAAAGCAGCTAACTTGAAAGAGAAAAGCAGCGTGTGAAAATTTGGTTTAAGTGAAATAAATGCACGAGAAATTCAAGACTCTTCGACACACTTTTGTGATCAATCACAAACGTAACTTGAAACCTCAGGGGTATCGCAAAGCTCGCCATGTCACTAGCCGAGAATTCAATGACAGCGCACCTAGCATGTAAAAGATGGCAATTGCTTGGTACGTTTCTATCTTCCGAATGCGAGGATCATCTTGTACGGCGTAGTTTTCTATAGCATTTTAACGTAAATTTCTCCGAAACTAAGTCTAAAGGCACTGTGTGTAGAGTCATCGAACGCCAGGCAGAATTTTGTCAGCCTTCGAAGGCATCGAGAAGCGTCATCTAGCTTCACTTAAGGAAGTTTTCAGTGCACAACACTTAGCTGTTGCTCCAGCGTTCCCAGTGGACAACCTTTTTAGGAGCCCCAATGCATCGGCACAAACAACGCAAAATCACCAAATTTAAAGGGTTAAGAGTTGTAGTATTGCCGCTAGAGGATAGGCACTACAAAGACAAGAAATGATTGTGGTGGAAATGCGCTTCTATTCGCGGTGGAGAGGAAATCACGTACACATTTCTATAGTTAAAGGCCTTCATTGATTTCCCCATTTCCTTAGCACTCGCGTTATTCTGTCAGCTAGCTATATCTCACTCTTTTTGCGTATCTTGATGTTTGATCATTCTTCATCAACACAAATCTTATTAATCATGTTTTTTGTCATCTCTCCGGTTAATCCACCGCCTCAACATCTATGCTTTCTGTGGCGGTGTGTAGTGCAGCCAGAGGCCGCACTGGGCAACTGATTTGCAAGAAATTACTCGCATAACTAGCAGCTAAAGCGCCAACCGGTAAAGTGACAACACCTTCCACAACAATGAATTTCAAACCCATTGAAACAATGGGTGCGTAATGGCGCCGAGCAAAATAAACGAAACAGTTTTCAGCAACTTGAGCTGGTAACACCTCTTCAACATTTCGGCAGCATTACAACATTTCTGCTACATTAAGCAACTTCGCAACATACTCTTGTGACATTCGTTTCCATCGATGGGATGGCATAGGAAATCTATTCAGCATGAAACACTTTTGACTATAGTCAAGTTCCAAGAGAGACAGAGTAGTACGTACAACTTTCCATATAATGCTGCTCTGCTATCGTTTTTTGTGTTTTGTGCGGGAGTTTCTTCCAAGCCACTCAACTGATATTAATTTATTACTCACCGCATAGCTGTTGTCGGCAAAAGAAGTAATACACTGAGATAAATTCTGCCTCGCGAAGTAACGCTGTCCAGTGCTTAATTTTCCTGGAATGGCCTTTTCTTGGCGGAACGTCAGTACTTTTACTTCGAGTTGCGGAAAAAGCATCGACTAGCTTCAAATTCATTAAGAGACAGGGATTGTGTCGCAACATCATTTAAGCAAAAAGGTTTCCTCGTCTCACTGCTGTGGTGTGAAAGGGGCCGTATGTTCCACCGCACCCCATTTACCGGTCAAACAGAGCCAAGTTCTTCCCTAATCTGCAGATACTATCATGGCTTTGGATTGTTAACAGAAGGGCAGAACTATTATTGCGGTAGCACCACGATTGCGCTGACAGCCCTGCACTCGTGAGTGTAATAGCGAAACTGACAACGCTGCGCCTACAAACCAATGAATCGCGTATATGCTCGAAAACTGTGTTGCACCCGCAACTAAACTGCATTTTTTTTCACTGTACACTCAGCTTTTTGCATCTAAGACTCTGTGTTTAGAATCCTGAATAGGCAATGCAGAGATATACCACACACCGACAGCGCCATACAAGTCGGAAGTGTTCGTGCATCTCTCATTCACACTAGCTTTAGATCCCTAGAAACATGCATCCCCATGGCAGCATATTGAACATGCATCCTTAAAAGCAAAGAGAACTGCCACGGAAACTACTATAACGACCTCGATGCAAAAATGAGAGTAACCAACTCCAACCTGAGAGAACATCTTCGCCAGGCACAAAGAAAGAAAACCTTGATAGAGCTTGCAAGGCGCAGGCACCCAGCGCTGCACCACTCGACTAACGCTCTGTCAATAGATTCTTAATCCCCAGAAGCATAGAACCGGAGGGCGGCTGATATCCCCAGCGACATTTTTCTCTAGAGGGCGCCTGCACAGCGCGATGTCTGTCTGCTCTCTTCATGACACGCACTCGTTCCAGCGCATTAAGCCGAAAGCGTGAGCCAGGCCTGACAGCTCAGAGGCGCCCAAGCAAACGATCACCGCAGCCGTCGCTGCTGTTTGGGCTGCTAATACTTGGCCGAGCGGCGGTTTCCGCAAGGTCTGCAGGGACAGTGTCCTGTGTAAACTACTTCTCCAGTCCTTTACACTTGCTTTCTGGCTCTGTCTTGTGCGCCTTCTCGGGCATACCCATTTAGGATTTTTTTTCCTTTTCCCTTTTTCCTTCTTTCTCTTCTCACATGCGTGGCTCTGATTTCGCTGCCTTCTCTTCGTGCGACAAAGAGACCTTGCGTGGAGCACTCTGCGGAATGAACCGAGACCCTGGCAGTGTGCGCCCAGACACGGTTTGTATATGCGTGTCAAAGCGAGTTTTGTGTAGGATGATAGTAGCGTACAGGGGCGTGGCAATAGATAACTCCACGGTGCTCCCAAAGCTGGGATCTAGGTCAATATTCCCGCCATTTGCAAAGTATGTCCCCGGAGAATCCTTGAAGTGTTCTTACTGAGGCGAATGAGTAGCAATCGGCCCGCTAACCGGAATGGGGCGCCAATAAGCTTGGTCGCTCACTTAATGTTTAACGAGTGCTCTGCGAGCATTTATTCGCGCTGACGTTACTGAAGACGTGCTTTCATTTTTCGCGGAACGTCGAGTTAAGACTACGATGCGTATGCCTGCGCCTCCACATGTGTCTTTGTTTCTGAGCAAATAGCCTGAAATTGTGTGCTAGTTGCTTCAGAATAGTTTACAGTTGAGTAAGAAATGTAGTCTTTCAACGGCGGCTTCGGCAGGCATATGCCCCTAGGGCACAAGTAAACTGAGTTTTTTTGTTGTTGCATGTATACGCGGAACTATGCATATTGAGATGACCGTGCAGGTTTCGCAGGAAAGGGAAGAGTATGCGTCTAGATTATTTAGTGCATATTTGCGTTGCCAAGATATAAGATTTCTCTTGGCGTCCGTGCTACAGAAACCTCTTGAAGCACCTAAACAAAACTAAGTATATAGCGTCCCAAAAGGTTAGGATGCCTACAGCCATTGATCGATATCGATAATGATGATATCGATAATGATGATGATGGTGAGGATTATGGATTTTTATGGCGCAAGGGCCTCTGTGGCCAAAGAGCGCCATGGCACAAGGTGTTTTTAACTACCCAAGGTGGTGTCAAAGATTCATTTCCCAAGAATTTCAACCCGGATAAACCGAGCACCAGGCACGCACCATAGTGTGGCTTGCTTTCAAAACTCCAGGTGCTGACGCCATCACTGCACTTTTCAATTGGCACTGAAAATGACCTCATGCAAAGTTTGCTGACCAGGACTCGAGGCCGTTCCTATATTCACTCTTCGCGTTTCTGAAGTGGAGTATTTTCCACTCGTAAACTTGAGAAGGGCCCAAAATCGCTTGCACTTGACCGCCGTTGCAAGAAAGGTTGAATTAAATACAAATTTTTGTTCATTATAAGCGCCCAATCCTTAAGCACGTGTGTCTTTACTTGAATGCTTCAAACGATAAAAGAGTACGAAGCACGGCTTCGGTAACACAGAACGTTCGTTATGCGACGGAGGTCGGCGAGGCGGTCATCGCTCGTAATGAGGGACTCAAGTGCCGTGCCATGTGGGGCAGTGGTACGTTCGACCGTCCACTTGCGAGGGTTCTCGTGGCCGGTGATTTGAAGGGGTCTGTAACGAGGCATCGATTTCTTTTCAATTTCTGCACTATGCTACTGCGTCTTGTACTGATGATTTTCAAATAGCAATTAAATAAAAAAGGCCGCCACTTCTGGGGGCCATACGCTTTCTTTTTTTTTCATAATAAATGAAGTAGCTTTTGTCCTGAATGAATGTAACTCTGAAGTTCTGCTGATAAGAAAACCATGAAATATAACCCAACAATACCGCTTATCTACCATATTGAGTGATTGATTAGAAGTCCTCCTTTAGGGCGAGAGCGAATCAATCTGGAAGGTTTGAAGCTTTAGAGCTGCGTCGTTTGCTCTGGCCAGAAATTCAATCGAAAATTGTGATGGAAGACTATCATTCATTATAGATTGCAGATTTTTCACAAAAACTAAAAGATTTTAAGGAGTACGTCATATCCCCGGGGATCAATAAATGTGCGCTCCTCAATCTTAGAGAAGAATAAAAAAAATTGCAATCGAATAGCAAATCTACTTTGCTAGTGCAACGCTACAAGAAGCGCAAAAAAATCAGTTCCTAGGGCAAAACTAAGTTTTAAGCAGTGCGTAAAACTATAGGCTATATCAACACAAGGAAGTTCACGGATCTTCTCCCAGCCTTGTTATTTTCATTCGTACAAGCTTATAAAGATTTTGGCTTCCGTGGGCCAACTCTCTTGCATTCTCCAGGCCATTTACCAGCAGAAAGTGCCCTGCTGGATTAAGAAGCGCTGCGGCTGGTTATGACCAGCGCGTTAAAGTGTTCAGACTACCACAAAGACGCATATCTAAGCGCTGGCGTTATAGAATGCTCAGCCAAACAAGAGGAAAACGAAACCCTTTGAGAGGCCCTCGCCTTAAAAATGCACAATATTCAAGCAAAATTTCAGACCCAGCTGTTAGGCCAAGGAGGAAGGCCTCTCCAAGTGTTCAGCGGTATGCCCATTTAAAGCTGCCTCGGTCACTACGACACTTGCTGAAGCAGATATTTCGGGAACATTGAATTAAGTACCATTGCTATGTCCGAAACAACGTCATCCAACTCCCTGCCCGCTGCTTCGGGCAGTTTTTGTCGAACCATGACGGCTCACAAGACGGTGGAGAGCAACGGTGGGTCCACTACTCTGTCTCTGGTCATCTCACTTTGTTAGGGCGCAGTGGCCACCGCTAACGAAGCAGCGGCCCAACCTCGCCTAGCTATAGGGTGTGACCCTCTCAGGAAATTTAATCACTTTTTAGTTCAGTTCGTAAGGATGCGACACCGAAGTGTTAATTATTACAGAAGGACTCGCCAGTCGGACGCTCAGCTAAGAATCTTGTAGGATACGACGCGTCTTAGAGGAAGGACTCTCTGCCCTGAGGCCTCGTTAGATAAAGTAATTGTTTACAGTTATTGGTCTCAACAGGTTCACACGATAGGAGCAGTCTACCACTTTCTTCTTGACAGCATTCTTCAGCCCCCCACAAATGATGCTTTGGTCCCTGTCAGAGAACAACACACACACACACCAACAAGGCTGCTCATGTGTCTTACCCTTCATACCCATGCATTACTGGACTTATAATTTTTACAGCACTATCAGAACCCGGATTTTCACCATATTTGTTTAGAATTTCATATCGCGTAATAAATTTTAACTTCCAGCATACATTTATTTGCCGCCACTTTAATGAATACAGGCCACATGTAAGGAATTAAAGTTACATAACCTCCTGCGTGGTTTTAATGTTAAATAATTTCAATTTTTTATAACTTCACATATTTTTATGCGGATACAGGTATGTACTACAAGCCTTTACTACACAACTAAGCATAATTTTAGCCAAAGATCTCTTGCCGAAGCCAAAGATTGCCGAAGCCATCCAAATGCACCTCCTCCGGCCGGATTTTCTCAAGTGAAGCTGCACCCTTTTCGCAATCGTTTCCACTCAGGTGGCGCAAATTTCATCCATACTTCCTTTCCAACCTACTGCTCCTTCATATAGCACCTTCCACTCCCTATGGCGCTGTTTTCGTCCCTTCACCTGGCTTCCGGTTCCGGTTTCGCCTTCCCCACCAACTCCCGTCCTTCGCTTTTTCTCAGTGCCGTGCACACTACTTCGAGTTAAAGGAGGGACAGACACTGCAAAGTGGCGCTGCTTTTCGGCATCGCTGGCTGCGCCTCGAAAAACATTTCGCCAAAAGGCCACAAGAAATTGCTTCCTTAAATTAACGCCCTACCACCGCGTTCACGTCCCTCGCTCCATTTACTCTAGAGCTCAGCACGACTTACCCCCTCTGCTGGAACATGCGCTTCGGGGCGATAACACGGCAGCGGTGTAAGGACAGGGGCAAAGTAACAAGAATGCCGAGCTAGGTTCGTAGTTAATCAGCCAAGCAGTGGATGCAAAGCAGCAGGTCTGCTGAGGGCACCTGTGATAAGTGAGCTTAGTATACGATATATTCACAACGATAGAACATGCCGCGCTGCCGAAAGAGAGAAGGTAATGGAGGAGGAGAATGTTAACGAGAGGAAAAGGTAATGCAGGGGCACACGTGCTCTCCGACATCAAAAACAGGGGCCTCTACTTCAGCTAGTGTCGCGACTCATGCGGCGCAGTTTCAAGTTTTCATATCCTTATGAGGAGCGAGAGTTATACTTCTTTGGCCACTGCTCGTAAAAAGGCTACTAAAAACCAACACCAGGTTTACAAACATACGCGTCGATCGAAGTAATACCCACTCTTAATTCTGCTCGTATCTGGCTACGTACATTTAATCTTGCTTGCCGCCAGGTGGCTCTGCTAAATCGCAAGCTCTAGCACTGTACTATTGTGAGAACGAAATTATGCCTGAAGGTATCGTCTGCGCCGCCATCTGCTAAGATGCACGATTGGCTTTCGTACACTTATCATGCAGTTTAGAAACTTTCTGTTGGAATGTCTAGTTTGAATGACTGTATCAGATAGCAAATGTAGCGCACGGGGTGGCATTCTCGGACCAGAGCAGAAGCTTGTGCGAATCGAAGAAATACCCAGCGGATTTCTTGGGAATATGCTTCGCATTACAACACGCATTTATGATGACCTTTTAGAAAGATATCAGCATTGAAAAAAATTTCCGTACGTCATGCTCTCCTTAAAAGTATTCCTTAAAAATTAACAAGCAGTGGCCTTCGTAGGAGCACTGTGAACGTAGAAAATAATTTTAGATCACGTTGCAACCTGTGCATCTGAGTCCATGCGCTGCGCTCCTGATGGGTATACCCCGCGGGAGAGCAGATCCGGCAAGCACCTACTGCGGTGTTTTAAAACACATCGATTTTGAGACGATGTTCTACTTGCATATTATTTTTGGGAAATTCTAAATGAAGGGATGACCTTATATAAAGCCGCACTGTGCAGTCAGAAAACTGTATTCACTACTCTTCTTTACACCCCACAATTAAGAGCCACACCTTCAGCTCTTACTCCTTTGGGGGACGGCAGCGCCTCAGCATCTTGCTTACATAACAGATCATGGATGCTCTGTGCCACTATCTCTGCAAAAAAGATGAATCTTTAAAAGAAGCATAAAAAAACTGGACGACGTTTCATTTTTGGGCACATGCTGCAATCGTACCAGCCAAAAATATTTATTTTTGCAACAAAGATAAGACCCCTTAATCCAGAGTTCCTAGCTCCAACACGCTAACAATCGTGTGGCTTCAACTTACGGCATCGAATCTCAAGGTTATCGTATTTTTCTTTCCGGCATGAAAATAAATATGCAGCTCGATATATTTCATGCACGTCACAACTCACTTTGTATTATTCTTTGTTTTCGTCGGTTGAACTGGTCCTAAAGCGGGTACCTCTGGTGCCTTGTTAATTTTTTAAAACTTAATAATAGCAGTTTCAGAATGTTTCTTCTCATCTATAGCAAAGCGAATGAAAAAAAAACAAACGCACAGGAAGGTTTGAGAACTACTTATAATTGAGTGAGTGGTGCGGCTGGATACCTCACAGGCATTTTTCAATGTCAAGAGGTGTAGAGAGCAGTACCCACCAGCCTAAATTTGAAAAACGATTCAACGTTTAAAGTTCATGAGTGGATTTTTTTTCTTGCATTTGGACCTGGCTTTTATCGCTTGTAAAGAGACGTTTAAAATAATGTTCCGCAAGATAGGCTCAGAAGGGCACAAGCACTTTCCGGAGATACCCTGCTGCGCCAATGATTACCTCGGTGCCGAAGAACAGAAATCAGCGTAATTGTAGCTAAGAATGGCTTTTGGCTTCTTTCTTATACGCAATATTCTATATCGGCGTAAGCGGTCCTTCAAAAAAAAAAAAGAGAGAACAGGAGGTAAGCAGGGGGTGTTGCAGCAGAGCAAGCAGTCAAGGGATACGAAGATGAAACTCCCGTTCGCGCATCAGCCTCTACTCCCTGGAGTGCTATATATTAACTTCTGCTCGTGACAAATGAGAAACGCTCCGTGATTGCTAAATCAATATTCGTGTAATTTTTGTAAGTCGTGTTGACGGCACTGAATGGAAGGAAGGCAAGTGAAAAGGAAAGAAAAAAAGGTGACTAGAGGTGCAGGGCATGCAGTGGTGAAGCAGGTAGTTGTGCAGAAGGCGCGTGGGGCGCAAGGGAAGAGACCTGCATGAGCAAGTTAGAACCGATTAAGGGACAAAAGCCAGCTTCTCGATCGCTATCGCACAGGGCATCTTGCCCTCGGCAGTCTGGGGCGACCACCCATGCTCAACGTCCAATACAGGCAGATAAGCCTCTCCACCCCGAACAAAAGAAAAACGGGTACTTGATTGAGGAGGTATACGCGACTGGAGCAGGCACATCTGTATTTCAGTAGGTAGGCGTTAAAACACGTCCCTGCTGTTAACCTCCTTGGGAGAACTCGGAGAGACTGCCTGCGCTACGAACAACTATTTTCTATCTTAATTTAAATGTGTGTGTGTGTGTATCAGCACACATTTCTGAAGCTCTCGATTGAAAACGGACTACCTTCCCCATTGCGCCTAGCTCGTGCCTCACATCGCTAATATAACCTCGAAACAATTACACCGACTGAAAAGTCAATTGAAAGGGCGTGCATTCATTCTTACACGAGATTTTGCGTGAGCTGGAGTACGCTGTGAAAAAGGCCAACGGGATTATGTAAGAGAAAAAAAGAGTTTGGCCTGTGCGTAATGGGTATATTGAGGCATATTCTCGCACGCGATGCTTTTCTGGCCTCTGCACGCATTTCCGGCGCTTCTTCTCCACATTTCGCTGCAGTAGTCAAAGTGTCTTAAGCTGCTGAACAATATCAGGTGCACATGATTCCCATCTAAATAGTTTCACAACAGCCATGCTCAACGCCATTTGGAGCCCACTAGCCCGATTAAGAGAAAAAAAATTGCGCGAATGGCTTTCGCAGCTCTGTCTTTCTGCACATCAGACTGGTGCCGTGCAAAAGAATGCGTGAAAACATGCCGCAGCCTTCTGACAAATTTCGAAAAGTAGCTAAAGGAAACGCACAATGCTGATGAAGGGTGGCGATGATTTCCAGCTACATCCGTATAACCGGTCTAGTTTGAGAATTTAGAAACCCATTTGATTTTCTTTCCCCGCAACTTCGAAATTGCGAAGTTAGACTGCTCTAACTCATTTTTCGAGCACTTTCATACTGGACATCCACTTTTCCACAAATTAGATAGTTCTAACCGTCCTCCCAACTAACGATGCAGCCCACAGTATATGCAACCTATTTATGTCATTTTACGTGCAGTAAAATACACTTCACTTTGTCGCACATAACTAAAAGCGGTTACAAGGCATATCTAGCTTCATCGCTTGGCTTTCAACGTGACGAAGCACGTCCGGTAGACTGTTACAAAAGGTGCACGCTCTGTCCGAGCGAGCGTACCTCGCGGTAACTCCCACTTTGGAGTTCGGAGATGTGTGCGTGCTTGCTCTGATGAGACTCAGTAAGCAGCTTTAAGAAGAGAAGCAAAACTTCGACTATCATAGTGGCCACTCCGTGCTTCTGGCACAGTCCTATAAGCCTCATGAGGAAACTGCTATGAGCGGACGGTGGTGATGGAAGGAAAAGAAGCCACAAGTGCTCTGGAAAAAAGCCACGGAGGGCAATGCTCTCGAAATTCATTACCACCAATTCGTAATGCTGTAACCAAGTTTCCATTTGCTTAGATGAGCGTTGCATCATGGTAACTGTATGCTTGCTTTCTTGTCGTCTGGTCCAAATCTAATTTCAATTTGCCGGGCATAAAAAATACATCGAATAAAAAGGGACGCAGTTTAGCTGCTGTAGGAGAAAAGAAACACACATGCCCAAAACGAACGATCTCCACCCGGCTCAAAGCAGATTAGAAGCCGAGCGCTACGTGCAGGTTGGCAGAATCGCTCCTTCGTCCCTTGCCGCTAACGCACTACAGTCGTAATGAATGCGAGTATTCGCAACCACACCACCAAGAACGCTGCCAACTGCTCTCTTCTTTCTTGACTTTTAGTGGCCATTGAATAATAAAAGAAAGAAAACCAACGATCAGAAAAGCCATTTTCATTCAGGAAATCTGAGTCATTAAAAACGCACCCAAGATGGCACTTAAATTGTGCGACTCTGTAGAAATAAATTCTGCGCCATAACTCCGTGTTGCAAAATTTTGGAAAAGAAATTCTTGGCTGCTAAATTTAATACAGGGCGCGGTTTGCTTCTGCTGCGTGCTAAAAAACCTACGTACACAAAAAGACTTCCCAAAGGACTGCATGCTTGCTTATCAATTCGGTAAGACAGCCTTTAGCCTCCGCGCGGGTTCGGCTTTTCTCTTCGAATTATTGTAACATTGCCTGGATTTTGCGTAATGTCTGCTCTTGATTACAGCCGCATAGGGGTTGTGACCACACGTGGTAGGAAACGTTTCGTTTATGGGGTTCAAGTCCCAAAGCGACTCAGGCTATTAGGGACGCCGTAGTGAAGGGCTCCGGAAATTTCGACCACCTGGGGTTCTTTAAAGTCCGCTGACATCGCACAGTACAGGGGCATCTAGAATTTCACCTCCATCGAAATTGAATCGCCGCAGCCGGGATCGAGCCCGTGTCTTTCAGGCTCAGCAGCCGAGCACTATAACCACTGAGCCACCGCGGCGGCTCATGGTAGGAAACGCTTCGAAATTATATATGCGGGTCGTAGGCGGGATTAACATCGGTAGACAAAATATACTGAAAGACAAAAAAAAAGGGGAGCCCCTTCTTTTGCTGAAAATTATTACGGCGCAGAAGCCAGAAAACCGACTCCATGGAAAAGAGGGACACAACGCTGTCAATTTATCGCTTCTGATAATCATTGCTGTCATATACTTTTCTTCTTGTTTTTAATTAGAGGCTAGCCGGTGTATACGTCCGCGAAATTCGCTAAAAAAGTGGCAGCTTGCTGTCAAAGAAGCACGCTTGCGAGATATTTGGTTCATTGAGCGGGCTAAGGGCATGGCGCCCTTGAATTTAGCATCTTTACCGCGGCTTTAGCTGCTCTGACTGAATATTCCTGACTTGGAAACGAAAATGTTATGTTTTTCATAGCGCCAAACAGTATTCCGCATGCCTTTATTTTTCTTAAAAGAAAACATTTGACAGAAGTCTGTCTGGTTGGGAAATTAATTTAGTAGAAAGATGACTGACGCCAACAAAGTTAATTTTTTTTTTTGAAAAACACAACGTTACGGGACCGGCTCGGTTCCTTCTTCAAGGTGTGACTCTTTTTCTTTCATCGTTTTCCTGTTTTGAGAAAACTTCCCACTGTACGTCTTTCTGCCCCTCTCATTTCATCCAAGTTATTTTTTGCTTTCCTTTCATGCATGCTCGAAGCTCAGGTTAGCATATGTGCGCATGGACGAAACGGTGACAAAGCAAGTAAGGTTCTGTTTAAAGGCACTACAAAAAAAATTTGGCATAAGGGCCCGCATAGTATTCCTCTTGCCATTGAGTACAGTCTTGTAGAAAAACACTCATTTCGTTGTTTCAAATAAAATCTTATGTGTCTAGCCCCTCGTTCCTCTTTCTTAGGGCCGAGGAGTTCATCAGCAAAAATTTTCTACAAGCAATGTTATACAAATATTTCCTTCTGACCAGCATACTGTGTGACGGAGGAACTGTTATAAAGGACATGAAAAAACTGCCATTTTTTTTATTTTCAAAAAGTTGCGCACCAAAAATTTTATAAACTCTTCCAGAAACCGTGCTATTGCTCGTGGACTTGCTAGAGGTTTGCTTCCGGTGGCTCTCCCGACAATCTGCGCAGGAAGTTATCGTTGGCGTCCTGAAACTTTTCTTTCTCCACTCTGTTTGAGTTTTGGCAACACTGAACAGTTCGTATGAATGCGGCAAGTGCCCGCTAATCAAATAATATAGTTTTGCACCGGTCAGAGAGCAAGAACTTTATTCAATGCCTCTATTGAAAATTTTGCAACTTATATAATCAAAAGAGTGTGGGTGTCTTAGGTTGCGACACACATACGCTTTTTTGTCCCTGAGAATTCACTCTGTGTATACCCCTGTATAAAAGAATAGAAAGAAATAGAACGTGTGGTACTCTTACACCACAGTTTCACAAAAGGACCGGGCATGCAACGACATGCTACAATGCGACATGCTACAACGCGGCATTATTCAACCTTCCGCCAGTCCTTGGTCGTCCCCAGTCGTCCAGGTTAAAAAGAAGGATGGCTCGATACGACTTTGCGTGGACTATCGCCGGCTCAACAAAATTACGCGCAAAGCCGTCTACCCGCTACCACGTATTGACGACGCCCTTGACTGCTTGCAAGGCGCCGAGTTCTTCTCCTCCCTGGATCTCCGTTCAGGCTATTGGCAAGTCCCGATGGCTGAGTCCGACCGTCCTAAAACGGCGTTCGTCACCCCTGACGGACTCAATGTGTTCAACGTGATGCCATTCGGCCTCTGTAACGCTCCCGCAACGTTTGAACGAATGATGGACGACATCTTGCGCGGCCTGAAGTGGACTGTTTGTCTCTGCTATTGAGATGATGTTGTCGTGTTTTCGCCCGATTTTCCGACGCATCTCAAGCGCTTGCGCCAGATACTGAGCTGCCTCACCAATGCTGGCCTTCAACTTAATCTCAAAAAATGTCACTTTGGTGCCCGTCAGCAGACAATACTCGGCCACCTCGTCTCCAAAGACGGCATCCTGCCCGATCCTGACAAACTCCGTGCTGTCGCTGACTTCCCTAAACCGACTTCTACAAAACAAGTGCGCCGATTTGTGGGTTTCTGCTCCTATTTTCGGCGATTTGTTCCCAATTTCGCCTCCATCGTCGCGCCCCTGACGAAACTTCTTAATGGTCCCGCCGACCTGTCTACGTGGAACTCGGCCTGCGACGACGCTTTTGCTGCGCTCCGTCGTTTTCTCACCTCACCACCTATCCTTCGACACTACGACCCCAGTGCCCCTACTGAAGTGCACACCGACGCAAGCGGAATCGGCCTCGGGGCTGTCCTTGCCCAGCGCAAGCCCGAATTTCCAGAATACGTCGTTGCGTACGCCAGCCGTGCCCTCACCAAGGCTGAGTCGAACTACACCGTGACGGAAAAGGAGTGTCTCGCCGTAGTGTGGGCTCTAACGAAATTCCGCCCATACTTATATGGCCGCCCGTTCACCGTCGTCACCGATCATCACGCTTTGTGCTGGTTGGCTTCACTCAAAGATCCCTCAGGGCGCCTAGACCGCTGGGCCGTCCGTCTTCAGGAATTCGATATCACCGTAGTTTACCGATCGGGCCGCAAGCACTCCGACACCGACGCCTTGTCCCGCTCCCCACTGCCCTCTCCTGCACCCTCTTCGCCAATATCTGCATCCCTACTCGCAGCGCTCACTACCATGGACATGCCCCATCAATAACGCCAAGATCCATGGATTTCATCGTTGCTCGACGTACTTCGTGCACCCTCTACGGCCTCGTTCCCTCAAGCACTTCGTCGCCAGGATTCCCATTTTGCCCTTCGCGACGGTCTTCTGTACCGGCGCAACTATAGTCCAGATGGCCGCAAGTGGCTTCTCGCGATTCCCCGACATCTCCGCACTGAGATTTGTGAACACCACCATGCCGATCCTCAGGGCGCTCACGCTGGCTCGCTGAAAACGTACGAGCGACTACGCCAGAGGTACTATTGGCGGGGCATGTACCCCTTCGTTCGTCGCTACGTTCGCTCCTGCACGGCCTGTCAGCAGCGGAAGTCGACACCTCGCCCTTCGACTGCCCCGTTACAGCCAATACCGTGTCCGGCTCGCCCTTTTGATCGTGTGGGCATCGACCTATATGGGCCACTTCCCTTCACGACCGCTGGGAATCGCTGGATCATAGTCGCCGTGGACCACCTCACTCGGTATGCTGAGACCGCTGCCCTACCTGCGTCTACTGCTCGCGATGTAGCCTTCTTCCTTCTTCATCACTTTGTCCTGCGTCACGGCGCTCCTCGCGAACTTCTCAGTGACCGCGGCCGTGTTTTCTTGTCTGAAGTTCTTCACGAGCTTCTCGCTGCGTGCCACACAGTCCACCGCACCACTAATGCTTACCACCCTCAAACCAACGGCCTCACCGAACGCTTCAACCGTACTCTTGGGGACATGATCGCCAAGTACATTCACTCCGACAGCTCCAATTGGGATCAGGTTCTTCCGTTCGTCACCTATGCATATAACACCGCCTCTCAAGCAACCACCGGCTTTTCCCCATTCTTTCTTTTATTCGGACGCGAACCTTCTTGTATGTTGAATACAATCCTTCCCTACAACCCCGACAGCTCGGAATATGCTTCCCTTTCTGACATTAACCGCCATGCTGAGCAGTGCCGCCAGTTGGCTCGCTCCTTCACCGCCGAACGTCAAGGTCTCCGTACCCATGCTTCCGATCAAGACACGCCCGCGGTTCACTTCTCCACTGGCTCACTGGTCTGGCTCTCTGTTCCGAATACGTCCAAATTTTCGGCCAAGCACATCGGCCCTTACCGCATCTTGGAGCGTACGTCACCGGTCAACTACATTATCGAACCGGTGACACCTTCTTCGGACCATCGCCGCCGTGGCCGCGACGTCGTTCACGTCAGCCGCTTGAAGCCGTATTATAGCCCCCTCGTAGTCTCCTCTCCTTGAGTCGCCAGGATGGCTCCCTCTTTCCGCCGGGGCATTTGGAATGAAGAAGATGAACCCCTTTCCTTTTTCAACTTATGCCTCATGGCACACTTCTCGAATAAAAAAAAAGAAGATGAACCAGCCCCGAAGCCAACGACCACGAAGCGCTCGCGCCGCCGGTTGGATGCTCGTGCCGGATGGAACACTGCCACTTGAGTCTGGTCTCTCGGCTCTCTGCCTCGTAGATTGCCTGTGCCAAGGTCTTCGTAGCCGGCGCTTCCATCGTGCCAATAAACCGCTCTACACTTTATTCGTTCCACGGCCAGAATAAATATTTGTCAGCACACTTAATTCTTTCATTTCAGAGATTTGTGTTGCATTTCTGTCTACTATCTGAAAGCCGTGAAAATAAACCGAGATATAAATCGACGGCCAGAGATAAACAATAAACGGGCTAAAAGAGAAAACAAAGTGACGCTTAGCCTTCGCATGTTCCAGAGGGGGCAGGCTGAAGAACGTCGACGCTTTCGTGTATACCTCGCGAAAGCACAGTGACAATGCTTATATCTTGCCGGGGAAAAAGAATCAGAGAAAGCTAAGATAAATGTGTAAAATAATGTTGTCGTCAAATGGATCCAGTCCACTTTTTTCGCTCTCGAATGCATGTCAAAGAAAATCGTGATGATGGCATAAATTATTTTTCTTCTACCTTCGCCCTTACTTTTTCCGTTAGCCAGCACCGTAGACGCAGTCAAGAACTGATATACACGATAGTTCGCCGCCTTTATTACCTCGCCGGCGCCAACGACAGGAACTGCCAGACCAACGCGAAATCCCAGCACAGCCCTGTCGGCTTCCCGAATGCGGGCTTCATGCCAGCAGACTACAGGCTCCGCCGCATAAGGAGGCCTACTGAATCTTACCGGAGCCCCTAGGCCCTGTTTAATAACGAGCCAAAATAAAACATGACTCCCTGAATTTTTTTTTAAAGCCGGGGCATAATATACAGGCAGGGACTGCCAGAGGATGAATAGAAAGAAAAGCCGAAATTTATGGAGAACGACCTGAGCATGCCTTAGTGCCCTTACCAGACGGGTTAAAGTAATCTCCGTCGTCGTATGAGGAACTCTTTACATAAATCACATTATGCAAATACATGCTCCAGCGTAGATTCCCAGCGCCACCGGCGTGCAACCCGAATGACGGTAAGCCGTTCGCTAGGTTCGTACTAAGCTCCTGAAGGCAGTGAGCAACGTCTTCGGGCCTTTTCGGAGGCACCACTCGATCGACCCCAGTCAGTCTTCGAGACGAGTTTTCTAAGAATCACTTCTGGCGGGCATTTGCCGTCCCCTGTGCAGTAGTGCAAAAGTTCTTGGTTATTTTTAAAGGCACATAAATGTTAAAATTATTCAAGGCGCATACTCTGGAAACAATTATTATTATTTCTTTACATGCCCGAACTGCTTCTACTACGACCTTGCTGAGTGAAAAATTAGAGGTTGATAGTAGCCTTAACCACCTAAAAATACCGAAGACTCGCGGCAACATAAGACAGGGAACGTGAACGGGTGAGTGATCGCTTTTTCGTGCGGCAGGACAAAGTAGATAGAAGAGTCGAAAAGAATTGCTTTTCATTGACGTGTAGATGAAGCATTTTCTCTTTTATACAATAGGTAGAACTGCATAAAGATGCGATAGATACAAAACCGAAAGAGAAAAACAAACTGTCCATTGGCTTTTCAAGTTACAGCGAATACAATATAATAATCATTATCATCATTAGCCTGACTACGCCCACTGCAGGGCAGAGGCCTCTCCCATGTCTCTGCAATTAACCCTGTCCTTTGGCAGGGTTAATTTCTCTGCCCACCCAACTATCTGCCGCCCCCTGCTACGCTTGTTTCTGCGGGTAACCTCCCTGCCTTTCCTCTTCCTCCTCCTCTTCCTCCGTCCTGATGCGCCTGCCTTCTCTTAGAATGCACACCGTTATTTTTAAGGACCAGCGGTTATCTTGCCTTCGCATTACATGCCCTGCCCAAGCCCTTTTCTTCCTCTTGATTTCAACTGGGATATCAATAACCCGCATTTGTTTCCCCACCCTCTCTGTCCGCTTCCGGTTTCTTAACGTCACACCTGTCATGTTTCTTTCCATAGCTCGCTGCGTTGTCTTTAACTTGAGCTGAACCCTTTCCTTAGCCTCCACGTTTCTGGCCCATAGGTGCAGTACCAGTAAGATACAAGTGTTGTATACTTTTCTCTAGAGCGATATCGATAACCTGCTACTCATCATCTGAGAGAACCTGCCATATGCGCTCCACTCCATTCTTATTCTAGTTATTTCTCTACCATGAACCGGGAGTAGGTCAACAGACCTACTATTTCGTTAATACCTACCATATTCCCATTCACAATGGCTTGCATAGAACGTCAACTGCAGTTTCACGCATTGAGTAATGAGCCCCTGCTTGGTACAGCGTATTATCAGCATTGATCACCCCACGTGATGTTTGCTCACGCACCTCACGGTAATGTGAAGTATCGGTGATGCTTTTGTGGCAATATCCTAGAGCATTCCCGGAAAGCAATAAGCCAGTGTCATTACTATTGGAGGACTCTTTGTTCACTTCAGATTTATATTCCAAATTTTTACCATTTTAAATAAATGCAATTTCCTTCCTCTTTCAGTATCACACAAAACCTCGCCATTATTCTCAGCTAGCTATCCTGTGATAATACTAACAGATAATAATGCTAACTGAGAGAAGGCGTTCCATCTCTTATTCACGGCTGCACCAAATCATGGCCAGCCACCTGCCGTAGGTGTGTGCTCTTTCTACGAACTCTGCAAACAAAAGCAAAAAAAATCTTTGAACATGCACGTGAACCAGCACATAAGGAGATTATGCTGTAACAAGTATGTCATAAGCCCATCACTCCAGGGCCACGTTAAGAAGTAAGCTAAGGAGAACCGAACACACAATTCAAGTAATTATCCTTTAGTTGTGCCACCATTGCTTTTTGTCGCCAAGAGCTTCTGGGTTTGATTTTGCATCACTGCATAGTTTTGTTCCTCTGCTTATTCACTACGGGCGCGCGGTATCCATGTGACGCATTACACTGGCGTGGTGGTGAGAACGTTGCGTTAAACTTGCTCGACAGCCTCCATTCCTGCTTTTAACAGAGGCGAATATGCGACAGTGGAACTCACTATGCACTGAAACTCCAAATTTTAGGGCTTCTCAAGCGGGACATGTTGCGCGCGTAGCAGCACCTTGGTCGATGCGGACCAGCGGATCTGAAATCGAAGTGTTTGAGGTGCCACGTTCACTGAAGCCAGAGAAAAAAATACTGCTGCCGTTCGCTTTACATAGTAAGCTATGAGCGCAGTGCTTACCTCACTTGCATGTCAGTCTTGAGAGGACGCCTGGCCGGGAAGAATTTCTAAACAGCTAATATTAGGTTTACGTTCAAGTAGCTTATGCTAGTGCAAGACGTTCCATAAAGATCTGAAGGAGCCTCATGCGAAAAAAATTACTCTATAAAACCTGCGTACCAGGTGGTCAGGTATGCACTAATGCCTAATAATGTCATATGGTGTAGATTATGTCACAGATAAGTGTTGTGATGGCGAAGACAGCTATGAAAGCAATGAGGCGACGGTAGCTGATATCGTGTGTAAGAAGACCGCGAAAAACTACGCAAGAAACATGTCCAGTTTTTGGTAATGCAATTTTTTGTTATTGCTGCAACACTACCATGAAAAACTGCATCTGTGTCGTCCAGAACAAAATGGTGCAATAAATATATTTCTGAGCAAAAATATGCAATAAAGGTCTGAAATTGCCAATGCAGATCAGAAATTGTTCTGAAGCACTTGTGAAATTATTAAGTTGAGGCACCTCTATCAACGTGGAATACGGCACTGATCTCGAACTTGAGGTTTGTTATTAATACGGCCCAATAAAACACAAATAAAATTACTTCATCAACAATGCAACCATGAAAATTCTTTCCATCGCAATAAACGTTTTCGCGTCTAAGCTTCTACAAGGACACACATAGTATAGCTGCAGCTAGCGATCCCAAAGGCACAACATATAACAGCTACAAAATCCAGAAAACATAAAAGGTCAGAGACCATCAGGTTCATAACAGCCAAACTGAGGACTATGGTATAGTGCCACTTGCAACAGACTTACTATCCTCTGAAGGGCACACAAAAAATTGCTATTAAGTCGTTGGTTTACCACTCGCTTGACGGCTAGTGTCACTGAACTTTGGTTGGTCGGGAGTTACAGCGAGCATACTCAATTTGCCAAGCGGGGAAGCATTGTCTTTGGGCTCATCAAGTGGTCCTCCGGTGACGTCTTTTGGCAGAAACAGCACGCCCACGGACAGCCCGGCAATACCCATTCCTATAGCTGCTCTTGGTAAAGCCTTCATATTGGGCGGCAACCGTATTTCTACCTGCTTCACAAGACCCGCCAACATGGCACCTAGAGAACCACCCATATGTGCTACAGAAAATCCGGTATTTCGCACATGCGCAGGGAATGTGTCCACAGTGTGTATGTAGAGAGATACGTAGGCCATGTTGAACAGCGTGTAAGCGACGGCGATTGACCAGGCAAGTGGCGTTAAGAGCGCGCTAAGAGTCAACACCGACTGTACAGTTACGAATAAGGAATACAGGAGCGAGATAACGACGAAAGGATAGCGGTGACCATATGTGGTTGTGACGAAGTACGAGGCCACCATCGCAAGTGCGTTCAAGAGTCTCGCAGCCCACTTCATGTCGCGCAGCACGTTTGAGACTAGGTCTGCGTTAGGGCTGTGGTGGGCGATGTGGGAAAACAACCAGCAGCCGAATATCACAAGGCTGCGCGACCGCATTGTGCCGGCGTTAAGACTAGAGAAGTCAGGTGGCACTGCCGCTCTAGCCTTGTCCGTAAGGAGCAGTGCTTCGATGACTGCCTGGACACGCAGCTTGACCAGACGCGCGTCCTCGTTGCTCACTCGGGCAGCCCAGAGCGCCACCCGCTCGGCTTCTTCACTCCTGGCGTGCATGATTAGCCACTGAAGAGACTCGCCTGTCAGGTAGACCGTGACGATGAGCAGGAGAGACGGCGCTGCTATAGCGAGATGAAGGTTTCTCCAGTGGAAGGTGATGGCGGCCAAGGTAGTCACGTATGCGGGAGCCAAGATGGTTGGCATGCAGACGGCCAGAGCTACGAACGCCTCACGTCTACCTGGTGGTGTTGATTCGAAGAGCACAACGCTGGTGGTAAGCCCCAGCACACTTGCGGATGCCGACGACAAGGAACGCAGTATCACGAACGTGTCCAAGGACTGGGCGAAGCACTGGGCAACCGCGGACCAGAACAGCACGAAAGCTGCCCCGCACAGTACAGGACGGCGCCCAAATCGATCCGAGGCAAGCCCCATGAGTGGGACGCACACGACGCTGCCAGTCATGAAGGCCACTTCAGACAATGACAGAAGCCAGGCTCTGTTGCAGACTAGATCCCACTCCATGATGACGGAGTAGCCGTGGGCGCTTCTGTTGTAGTCCCAGTGCTCGCAGGGAATTTCGGTAGCGTTGTCCTTGGAATCCACGGTGCGTGGCCCGCCGTAGCGTGAGCAGTGGCTGTAGCTGCCGTCGGGCCGACGCGGAATGCTGGAGTTGAACCACTGTCCCGTGGACATGTACGAGTATTCCGACGGCGGCCGACACCAGTAGGCGATGGGGAAGTAGTATGAGATCTGGGTGGAAGTCTGCGCGAACGACACAAAGATGGCGGCCTGGGCGAACAGCAGCAAGAGTACCTGAAAGCGACCGTCCCCGAAGACGTAGGTGTTTTGGGCCATGCGCTCCGCAAAGCGGCGGTCCTCACTCCTTTTGGTGAAGGGGACGGAGATACTGGCCTGGATACTGCCACGTCCATCTTTCAAGTTGGGTTCACGCATGATTATATCGAATGCGCTTGAATCCTTTTGTTATTCTTCTCTTCTTCTGTATGCTTTCAGCAGCCAAGGATTCGGGTTAAGTATGTTCCGTGGATACTTTCATGACTACATTATTGCAAATGCAAGGCTCTCTTTTTAACTGTATTGAAAATTATTTCACATGTCTAAAAATATTCATTTTCCCTTTTTACTTCGAATTTTTTATTTATTTTTCTTCAGTTACTTTCTTTAGAGTTTCAGTAAGTTGACCATTCTGCTTCTACGTCTCATGCCTCTGATTTTCTCGCAATCGCCTATGAAATTTTCTCATGACATTTGCCCCCAAACCCGGTCCAAACACCCGGTGTGTGTATGTGCCATAACTATTGAGGTCAACAAAAGCAACAATACGCTCCAGAGAGGCGTTCAAAATATGAAGGTAATGAATTCCAAAGTGATATCATAAAAAATCAATGCGGTACTGCTATTTCAAAAGTGTATTAGCTCTCGACCGTATTAACTACCGCAAGCGTTGTGAGAAGCGGGACGAGGGGCATGTAGAAATTCTTCAAATATATGAAAAGTGGGAGACTGACAACAACAACAAAAAGAGAACACTGTAAACAAGGACACAATATTAGGTGTAAATGTACAGAATAGGGACACTGTAATGCAAACGTACCTTCGAACCAGTCAGGCCGTAGAGGTTGCCAAGGAAGTACTACTTCAAGAGAAGCGATTAATAGGGAGGAAACAAGTCGAAAGATTTAAAAAAACTCGAAAAGCTGAGAAGGTATTAAACTAAACTACAAATCCCACAATACCGCCACCTTTAGCGGATCTACATCATACACGCATATGGAGAGAAAGTCACAAGTGTCTTTATTTGCCGTACCAATGATGTAGACATGAAGCAAGTCTGAGGGGAGGATTTGGTAATAATCGCAACCCTTCGGGGCTTCTTAAACGAAGTCAAAATAATCTCTTTACGCACACGTTCTTCTACTTCTCACCACTTGAATGTTTTCACCGTGCCCAGGGGTCAAAAGTAAAAACTACTTCCCAGCATTCCAAAGTCACTTCCACTTGGCCACACATGCCTCCTGCTCTGGAATGCAGCTTCCTCGAAGTCCATGATCATTATAGTTATGCCCCGCCTACATAACATTCTCCCCTACCCACTTTTGAACGCAGAGCGCTTCGATTTCGAGAACTACGAGGACTTCATTATTCAGCTCAAAGAGTGTCCAGTATATAAACAATGAGAGAGAGAAAATTGCGCTTGTCGCTGCTTCACTACGGCACAACCACAGAGGAAGGGAGCCGGAACAGAAGTGCAGTTTGAGAACGGTAGGAGCATTTTTTCTTTATATTCCAGGCCTACATTTTAAAAGGCGGCTTTGTTGTTTGCAACAACCAGTAGGCACAAAACTTTAAGGAAACCGGGTTGAAAACAAAATATCTGTTTGATCAGGCAAAACATGCACATGAAACTAAATGCACGAGGGCCCAGTCATGGTTCAAGTGGGGCGGATCCCTAATGGTTAGAGAGGCAACGCCCAAAGAATTTTTCTTGAGAAAATTTGATCAGGTAAACATTTTTCCAGGACTGTCATCTCCAAGGATCTGCTTCTCAGTTTGATATTATGGTACTTAATGGGCCTACTAAGCAACCAGAGTACTGATAAGAGAGGAAGATACTTCTAATCCCCACAGAGAGTTTCAGTTTGGAGGGTGCCATCAATGCCACCCTGCACGGGTCAAAAGCAGAGCACGTGGCCTGAGAACTTTCGGCACATAATGTCAAGTTCGGGAAAGATGCATGACTGCATGATCACTGGTATTGTATGTGGAGACAATGTGGTAATATCCATGCTACAATTCCCACAATTCACAAGTTTTGTGCACAACTACGCACATGCGTGAAGAAAATATATAGTTGGTGTCCGTATCGAAACTGCCCATCTATCTTCAAGCCTCTACAGCGTATGAAGAAGGATGGACATGTTTTTAAACAGAACAGGGCAAACAGCATCTAAATGGCTTAATGTAGCAGCCCCTCCATATATATATCTCTCTCTTGAAGCCTGCAACAGGTCCTGCCCACGAACGCTTAAAAAAAACACTTTCCGTGACGAAGACGATTAAAGCTTTGACTCGACACGAAAAGCAAAATGCGCTGTTTCGTATCAATGCGCGCTACATTGCTCGAATCTTTATGCTTTGTTTCTGCGCTCGGATCTCGCATAGAAACAAGGTGGATAAAAAGTCAAGCAACACGAAAAAATATCGGCGCACACGCGCCATTCGCGTACTTCACGTGTGCGTTACGACCGTCTTAATGCGTTTTCGTTCACTCCAGATTTAAGACCACGCAGATTTTTAGATATATAGTAAAACTAAAATTAAAAGTAGGTTTCTAACATGCCGCCATCTTATACTGCTCCGCATCATTGAGCGCATAGGCAAAAGAAGTCTGTGCTGCGAACAAGTATTTTACCTGTTTTGTATGACACAATAAACGAGAAACTAAAAAGAAACTACCACTGTCCAACGAAGAAGAAAAGTTCGCTATCACAAGACTTAAGAACTATTTTGGGAGCAAAATTGCTATGCTATTGATATCACTGGCACACACAATAGTAAAAGTTAAGGGAAGTCAAAGTTAGTCGTCACATAAAGTACAAAGAACATCTATGTATTGTGAGTGAACGGATCAAACGATAAATACATAGAATGTAAAAGAATATCATGGAAAAGTTTAGACTTTGTAAATAGATGCGTGATATACATGATCAGAGCGCAGGAAATAAGGAAACAGAAGCTAGGCAATGTATAAGGAGTATAAGATGAATTTGAAGGTTACGAATTTACATTTTAATTATTCATTATGCGCCGTCTGGGCTCTCAAGGACAAAGCGGTGGCCTCCAATAACCATCTCTTGCTTTCCTGCCAGAAATTTCGTTCAGATAGACATCGCTTTTCATTCCGAAAGCTCTCGAAAGTGCCTGAACGCACAAGGCTTCTCACCGGCGATGTGTTGGACACAACGGAGCCTCACAAACGCCACAAGGAAGAGAAAATTCTCGTCGAATCGTCATCCGCTGGCGCTTTACCGCGTTTTCACTGTGAGGCTGATTGCTATTTACATTATGTATTACGAAAAATCTCTTGCAGCCAGGCATACAATTTCTTCAGGCTTTAGTGTAACAACGTGCACATAAACATGGTGTAAAACTCCTCTCACTGACTGGTGTCTTGCGGGAAGAAATGTGCAACTGAACCTCTCATATTAAATTCAACTTAATTCTATCTCATGCGGTCTCAAGAGAAACAAAAATATGTGCGTGCTACTTTCGCATGGCTTCTCTCCAAAAAATAAAAATCGCGGATGACGTCGCGAGTCATGAATAACAAATTTTACGTTCGAACCAAAATTTTCCGAAAACAAGCCTAGTATTCA